>CAJHQQ010004882.1:0-22715 GCA_905132885.1 Moricandia moricandioides | reverse complement strand
TGGAGTTATGATGAAGAAGTTATCCCACTTTTCACCGAAGTAATTCCAGTTTGCCCTGTTTGGAGAGTTGACAATTTCTTCTTGATACTATTTAAAACAGAATGAATCACGATGTAAGAAGCTTGATTTGGACCCATAAATCAGTTTAGAATAAACCTGAAGTTGAATCAAGATCATAGGAGTTATGATGAAGAAGTTATCCCACTTTTAACAGAAGTGACTCCAGTTTACCATGTTTGGAGATTTGAAAATTTCGTCTTGATTCTAATCAAACCAGAATGAATCAAGATGTAAGAAGCTTTATTTGGACTCATAAATCAGTTGATAATCAACTTGAAGTTGAATCAATATCATATGAGTTATGATGAAGATGTTATTCCACTTTTAACCGAAGTGATTCCAGTTTACCCTTTATGGAGATTTGGCAATTTCTTCTTGATTCTAATCAAACCAGAATGAGTCAAGATGTAATAATCTTGATTTGAACTCATAAATCAGTTTAGAATCATCCTTAAGCTGAATCAATATCATTGGACTTATGATGAAGAAGTTATCCCACTTTTAACCGAAATGATCCTAGTTAACCATGTTTCGAGATTTGGCAATTTCTTCTTGGTACTAATAAAACCAGAATGAATCACGATGTAAGAAGCTTGATTTGGACTCATAAATAAGTGTAGAATAACCCAGAAGTTGAATCAAGATCATAGGGGTTATGATGAAGAATTTATCTCACTTTTAACCGAAGTGACTCCAGTTTACCCTGTTTGGAGATTTGGCAATTTTGACTTGATTTTAATCAAACCAGAATGAATCAAGATGTAAGAAGCTTTATTTGGACTCATAAATCAGTTTAGAATCACCCTGAAGTTGAATCAATATCATAGGAGTTATGATGAAGATGTTATTCCGCTTTTAACCGAAGTGATTCCAGTTTACCATGTATGGAGATTTGACAATTTCTTCTTGAGTCTAATCAAACCAGAATGAGTCAAGATGTAATAATATTGATTTGTACTCATAAATCAGTGTAGAATCATCCTGAAGTTGAATCAATATCATTGGACTTATGATGAAGAAGTTATCCCACTTTTAACCGAAATGATCCTAGTTTACCCTGTTTGGAGATTTGGCAATTTCTTCTTGATACAAATAAAACAAGAATGAATCACGACGTAAGAATCTTTATTTGGACTCATAAATCAGTGGATAATCACCCTGAATTTGAAGCAATATCATAGGAGTTATGATGAAGATGTTATTCCACTTTTAACCGAAGTGATTCCAGTTTATCCTATTTGGAGATTTGGCAATTTCTTCTTGGTTCTAATCAAACCAGAATGAATCAAGATGTAAGAAGAACTATTTGGACTCATAAATAAGTGGAGAATCATCCTGAAGTTGAATCAATATCATTGTCGTTATGATGAAGAAGTTATCCCACTTTTAACCGAAGTGATTCAATTTTGCCCTGTTTGGAGATTTGGTAATTTCTTCTTGATTCTAATCAAACCAGAATGAATCAAGATGTAAGAAGCTTGATTTGGACTCATAAATAAGAATAGAATCATCCTGAAGTTGAATCAATATCATTGGAGTTATGATGAAGAAGTTATCCCACTTTTAACTGGAGTGATTCCAGTTTGCCCTATTTGGAGATTTCGCAATTTTTTCTTGATACTAATAAAACCAGAATGAATCACGATGTAAGAATCTTGATTTGGACGCATAAATCAGTGTAGAACCACCCTGAAGTTGAAGCAAGATCATAGGAGTTATGATGAAGAAGTTATCTCACTTGTAACTGAAGTGACTCCAGTTTACCCTGTTTGGAGATTTGGAAATTTCTTCTTGATTCTAATCACACCAGAATGAATCAAGATGTAAGAAGCTTTATTTGGACTCATAAATCAGTGGATAATCACCCTGAAGTTGAATCAATATCATAATAGTTATGATGAAGATGTTATTCCACTTTTAACTAAAGTGATTCCAGTTTATCCTGTTTGGAGATTTGACAATTTCTTCTTGATTATAATCAAACCAGAATGAATCAAGATGTAAGAATCTTGATTTGGACTCATAAATAAGAATAGAATCATCCTGAAGTTGAATCAATATCATTGGAGTTATAAGTTATCCCACTTTTAACTGAAGTGATTCCAGTTTGCCCTATTTGGAGATTTGCCAATTTCTTCTTGATTCTAATCACACCAGAATGAATCAAGATGTAAGAAGCTTGATTTGGACTCATAAATAAGAATAGAATCATCCTAAAGTTGAATCAATATCATTGGAGTTATGATGAATAAGTTATCTCACTTTTAACTGAAGTGATTTCCAGTTTGCCATGTTTGGAGATTTGGCAATTTTTTCTTGATTCTAATCAAACCAGAATGAATCAAGATGTAAGAAGCTTTATTTGGACTCATAAATCAGTTGATAATCACCCTGAAGTTGAATCAATATCATAATAGTTATGATGAAGATGTTATTCCACTTTTAACTAAAGTGATTCCAGTTTACCCTGTTTGGAGATTTGGCAATTTCTTCTTGATTCTAATCAAACCAGAATGAATCAAGATGTAAGAAGCTTGATTTAGACTCATAAATAAGAATAGAATCATCCTGAAGTTGAATCAATATCATTGGAGTTATGATGAAGATGTTATTCCACTTTTAACTAAAGTGATTCCAGTTTACCTTGTTTGGAGATTTGACAATTTCTTCTTGATTCTAATCAAACCAGAATGAATCAAGATGTAATAATCTTGATTTGTACTTATAAATCATTGTAGAATCATCCTGAAGTTGAATCCATATCATTGGATTTATGATGAAGAAGTTATCCCACTTTTAACCGAAGTGATCCCACTTAACTCTGTTTGGAGATTTGGCAATTTATTCTTGATACTAATAAAACCAGAATGAATCACGATGTAAGAATCTTTATTTGGAATCATTAATCAGTGTAGAATCCCCCTGGAGTTGAATCAATATCATTGTAGTTATGATGAAGAAGTTATCCCACTGTTAACCGAAGTGATTCCAGTTTACCCTGTTTGGAGATTTGGCAATTATTTCTTGATTCAAATAAAAGCAGAATGAATCACGATGTAAGAATCTTGATTTGGACTCATAAATCATTTTAGAATCACCCTGAAGTTGAATCAAGATCATAGGAGTTATAATGAAGAAGTTATCCCACTTTTAACCGAAGTGATTCCAGTTTACCCTGTTTGGAGATTTGGCAATTTCTTCGTGGATCTAATCAAACCAGAATGAATCAAGATGTAAGAAGCTTGATTTGGACTCATAAATAAGTATAGAATCATCCTGAAGGTTAATCAATATCATTGGAGTTATGATGAAGAAGTTATCCCACTTTTAACCGAAGTGATTCCAGTTTACCCTGTTTGGAGATTTGGCAATTTCTTCGTGGATCTAATCAAACCAGAATGAATCAAGATGTAAGAAGCTTGATTTGGACTCATAAATAAGTATAGAATCATCCTGAAGGTTAATCAATATCATTGGAGTTATGATGAAGAAGTTATCCCACTTTTAACCGAAGTGATTCCAGTTTGTCCTATTTGGAGATTTGACAATTTCTTCTTGATACTAATAAAACCAGAATGAATCACGATGTAAGAATCTTTATTTGGAAGCATTAATCAGTGTAGAATCCTCCTGGAGTTGAATCAATATCATTGGAGATATGATGAAGAAGTTATCTCACTTTTAACCGAAGTGATTCCAGTTTACCCTGTTTGGAGATTTAGCAATTTCTTCTTGATTCAAATAAAACCAGAATGAATCACGATGTAAGAATCTTGATTTGGACTCATAAATCAGTTTAGAATCACCCTGAAGTTGAATGAAGAGCATAGGAGTTATGATGAAGAAGTTAACCACTTTTATCCGAAATGACTCCAGTTTACCCTGTTTGGAGATTTGGCAGTTTCTTCTTGATTCTAATCAAACCAGAATGAATCAAGATGTAAGAAGCTTTATTTGGAATTATAAATCAGTGGAAAATCATCTTGAAGTTGAATCAATATCATAGGAGTTATGATGAAGATGTTATTCCACTTTTAACCGAAGTAATTCCAGTTTATCCTGTTTGGAGATTTGGCAATTTCTTCTTGATTCTAATCAAACCAGAATAAATCAAGATGTAAGAATCTTGATTTGGACTCATAAATCAGTGTAGAATCATCCTGAAGTTGAATCAAGATCATAGGAGTTATGATGAAGAAGTTATCCCACTTTTAACCGAAGTGATTCCAGTTTACCCTGTTTGGAGATTTGGCAATTTCTTCTTGATTCTAATCAAACCAGAATGAATCAAGATGTAAGAAGCTTTATTTGGACTCATAAATCAGTGGATAATTACCCTGAAGTTGAATCAATATCATTGGAGTTATGATGAAGAAGTTATCCCACTTTTAACCGAAGTGATTCCAGTTTGCCATGTTTGGAGAGTTGACAATTTCTTCTTGATACTAATAAAACCAGAATGAATTAAGATGTAAGAATCTTGATCTGGACTAATAAATTAGCTTAGAATCACCCTGTAGTTGAATCAAGATCATAGGAGTTATGATGAAGAAGTTATCGCACTTTTAACCGAAGTGACTCCAGTTTACCCTGTTTGGAGATTTGGCAATATCGTCTTGATTCTAATCAAACCAGAATGAATCAAGATGTAAGAAGCTTTATTTGGACTCATAAATCAGTGGATAATCACCCTGAAGTTGAATCAATATCATAGGAGTTATGATGAAGATGTTATTCCACTTTTAACCGAAGTGATTCCAGTTTACCTTGTTTGGAGATTTGGCAATTTCTTCTTGATTCTAATCAAACCAGAATGAATTAAGATGTAAGAATCTTGATTTAGACTCATAAATCAGTGTAGAATCATCCTGAAGTTGAATCAATATCATTGGATTTATGATGACGAAGTTATCCAACTTTTAACTGAAGTGATTCCAGTTTGCCCTATTTGGAGATTTGGTAATTTCTTCTTGATACTAATAAAACCAGAATAAATCACGATGTAAGAAGCTTTATTTGGACTCATAAATCAGTGTAGAACCATCCTGAAATTGAAGCAAGATCATAGGAGTTATGATGAAGAAGTTATCCCACTTTTAACCGAAGTGATTCCAGTTTGCCCTATTTGGAGATTTGACAATTTCTTCTTGATACTAATAAAACCAGAATGAATCACGATGTAAGATGCTTGATTTGGACTCCTAAATCAGTGTAGAACCACCCTGAAGTTGAAGCAAGATCATAGGAGTTATGATGAAGTAGTTATCTCACTTTTAACTGAAGTGACTCCAGATTACCATGTTTGGAGATTTGGCAATTTCTTCTTGATTCTAATCAAACCAGAATGAATCAAGATGTAAGAAGATTTATTTGGACTCATAAATCAGTGGATAATCATCATGAAGTTTAATCAATATAGTTATGATGAAGATGTTATTCCACTTTTAACCGAAGTGATTCCAGTTTACCCTATTTGGAGATTTGACAATTTTTTCTTGATTCTAATCAAACCAGAATGAATCAAGATGTAAGAATCTTGATTTGGACTCATAAATCAGTGTATAATCATCCTGAAGTTGAATCAAGATCATAGGAGTTATGATGAAGAAGTTATCCCACTTTTAACCGAAGTGATTCTAGTTTACCTTGTTTGGAGATTTGGCAATTTCTTCTTGATTCTAATCAAACCAGAATTAAGAACGATGTAAGAATATTTATTTGGACTCATAAATCAGTTTAGAATCACCCTGAAGTTGAATCAAGATCATAGGAGTTATAATGAAGAAGTTATCCCACTTTTAACTGAAGTGATTCCAGTTTACCCTGTTTGGAGATTTGACAATTTCTTCTTGCATCTAATCAAACCAGAATAAATCAAGATGTAAGAAGCTTGATTTGGACTCATAAATAAGTATAGAATCATCCTGAAGGTTAATCAATATCATTGGAGTTATGATGAAGAAATTATCCCACTTTTAACCGAAGTGATTCCAGTCTGCCCTATTTGGAGATTTGGCAATTTCTTCTTGATACTAATAAAACCAGAATGAATCACGATGTAAAAATCTTGATTTGGACTCGTAAATCAGTGTAGAACCACCCTGAAGTTGAAGCAAGATCATAGGAGTTATGATGAAGAAGTTATCTCACTTTTAACTAAAGTGACTCCAGTTTACCTTGTTTGGAGATTTGGCAATTTCTTCTTGATTCTAATCAAACCAGAATAAATCAAGATGTAAGAAGCTTTATTTAGACTCATAAATCAGTGGATAATCACCCTGAAGTTGAATCAATCTCATAATAGTTATGATGAAGATGTTATTCCACTTTTAACTAAAGTGATTCCAGTTTACCTTGTTTGGAGATTTGACAATTTCTTCTTGATTCTACTCAAACCAGAATGAATCAAGATGTAATTATCTTGATTTGTACTCATAAATTATTGTAGAATCATCCTGAATTTGAATCACTATCATTGGATTTATGATGAAGAAGTTATCCCACTTTTAACCGAAGTGATCTCAGTTAACCCTGTTTGGAGATTTGGCAATTTATTCTTGATACTAATAAAACCAGAATGAATCACGATGTAAGAATCTTGATTTGGACTCATTAATCAGTGTAGAATCACCCTGGAGTTGAATCAATATCATTGGAGTTATGATGAAGAAGTTATCCCACTTTTAACCGAAGTGATTCCAGTTTACCCTGTTTGGAGATTTGGCAATTTCTTCTTGATTCAAATAAAACCAGAATGAATCACGATGTAAGAATATTGATTTGGACTCATAAATCAGTTTAGAATCACCCTGAAGTTGAATGAAGATCATACGAGTTATGATGAAGAAGTTAACCACTTTTATCCGAAGTGACTCCAGTTTACCCTGTTTGGAGATTTGGCAGTTTCTTCTTGATTCTAATCAAACCAGAATGAATCAAGATGTAAGAAGTTTTATTTGGAATCATAAATCAGTGGACAATCATCTTGAAGTTGAATCAATATCATAGGAGTTATGATGAAGATGTTATTCCACTTTTAACTGAAATGATTCCAGTTTACCCTGTTTTGAGATTTGGCAATTTCTTCTTGATTCTAATCAAACCAGAATAAATCAAGATGTAAGAATCTTGATTTGGACTCATAAATCAGTGTAGAATCATCCTGAATTTGAATAAAGATCATAGGAGTTATGATGAAGAAGTTATCCCACTTTTAACCAAAGTGACTCCAGTTTACCCTGTTTGGAGATTTGTCAATTTCTTCTTGATTCTAATCAAACCAGAATGAATCAAGATGTAAGAAGCTTTATTTGTACTCATAAATCAGTGGATAATCACCCTGAAGTTGAATCAATATCATTGGCGTTATGATGAAGAAGTTATCCCACTTTTAACCGAAGTGATTCCAGTTTGCCCTTTTTGGAGAGTTGGCAATTTCTTCTTGATTCTAATCAAAAAAGAATGAATCAAGATGTAAGAATCTTGATTTGGACTCATAAATCAGTGTAGAATCATCCTGAAGTTGAATCAAGATCATAAGAGTTATGATGAAGAAGTTATGCCACTTTTAACCGAAGTTATTCCAGTTTATCTTGTTTGGAGATTTGGCAATTTCTTCTTGATTCAAATAAAACCAGAATGAATCACGATTTAAGAATATTGATTTGGACTCATAAATCAGTTTAGAATCACCCTGAAGTTGAATGAACATCATACGAGTTATGATGAAGAAGTTAACCACTTTTATCCGAAGTGACTCCAGTTTACCCTGTTTGGAGATTTGGCAGTTTCTTCTTGATTCTAATCAAACCAGAATGAATCAAGATGTAAGAATTTTTATTTGGACTCATAAATCAGTGGATAATCACCCTGAAGTTGAATCAATATCATAGGAGTTATTTTGAAGATGTTATTCCACTTTTAACCAAAGTAATTCCAGTTTATCCTGTTTGGAGATTTGACAATTTTTTCTTGATTCTAATCAAACCAGAATGAATCAAGATGTAAGAATCTTGATTTGGACTCATAAATCAGTGTAGAATCATCCTGAAGTTGAATCAATATCATTGGAGTTATGATGAAGAAGTTATCCCACTGTTCACCAAAGTGATTCCAGTTTGCCCTGTTTGGAGAGTTGACAATTTCTTCTTGATTCGAATCAAAACCAGAATGAATCAAGATGTAAGAAGCTTGATTTGGACTCATAAATCAGTGGATAATCATCCTGAAGTTGAATCAATATCATAGGAGGTATGATGAAGAAGTTATTCCACTTTTAACCGAACTGATTTCAGTTTACCCTGTTTGGAGATTTGGCAATTTCTTCTTGATTCTAATCAAACCAGAATGAATCAAGATGTAAGAAGATTTATTTGGACTCATAAATCAGTGTATAATCACCCTGAAGTTGAATCAATATCATTGGAGTTATGATGAAGAAGTTATCCCACTTTTAACCGAAGTGATTCCAGTTTGCCCTGTTTGGAGAGTTGGCAATTTCTTCTTGATACTAATAAAACCAGAATGAATCAACATGTAAGAATCTTTATCTGGAATCATAAATCAGTGTAGAATCACCTTGAATTTGAATCAAGATCATAGGAGTTATGATGGAGAAGTTGTTGACATGAAGACATAAGTGGCTTAAAGATATGTTGGTTGTCAGGAAGGAATAACAAGGTTGAGGCAATGAGGAACAAGAGAGAGAAGTAAAATCAAGTTAACTTAGGATGCAAGCTTGTCCGTACAACTTGACCTACAAGTCAGTCCGTATACCTTGCCCTAAGAGTGTCTTGGAAGGCAAGAAAAGGAATGAGACGAATTTAAATATCTTCTCTTGTCTCCCTAACCTCTGGAATAAAATAAAAAAGTGTAAACAACTTCCTGGATGTTGAACCAAATAAGAAATGGGGTTACAAGTAAGTGATGGAGACTGAAGAAGGTTGAAAAATGGTTTAAGGGGGAGTTGACCGTACAAGAAGGCCGTACAAGTGACCGTACAACTTGAGTGTGCACCAAGGCAAGAGGAGAAGCCAAGTTAACTCGGGTAAAGGTGAAAAGAAGTTACCCGCGTGTGATCAACCTTTACTCACCTCACCACTCGTCCAAGTGCATTGAACCTTAGGGATAAGGTTAGTCCGCGCCTGGACAGGCTGGCTAAGAGCATCTGGTCAAGATGCCAAAGGCATCAAGCGTGCAAAGCTTCTCCTCCATGCATTTCAAATTAGACGCTCCTCCGGCCTTGACTCCACATGCTTAGGGTTGAAACCTTATCTCTTAGCTGTTGATTGTTGTCCATAACTTCTCCTATATATTTGTAACCCCGGATCATGAATGTTAAGCAAGTATTTTGAGTCTCTTTCTTTTCTCTCAAGTGTTCTTGAGCTCCCAAATGGGTTCTTGAACAAATCGTCTCCTAATCTCTTACTCTCTCTCTTAATCTCTTCTAATCTCTCTATTCTACTCTATTCTACCTTTACATACTCAGATTCTACTCATTCTTTCATGGTATCAGAGCCAGGTTCTCTTGAATCTGGGTTGTAACTTTGAAGACTCAAGAACACTTTGAAGACTCAAGATGGAGAACGCCAAGACTACTATCATTCCGGTTACTTTGAAAGGGGGAAACTATCTCCTTTGGTCGAGGGTAGTGAAGACTGCCGTGGGGAGTAAGGGCTTGTGGAACCACATCCTTGATGATGGAGCTCCCAGGATCATTACTCATGAAGGTGACAAGGAGATTGTCACGTGTGATGAAGAGAAGTGGATGCAAGAGGATATGCTTGTGATATCCATTCTCCAAAGCTCACTGGATCCATCGATTTTGGAGGCTTATAGCTACTGTGAGAAGGCTAAAGATCTATGGGATACACTTCAAAAGGTGTATGGAAACATCTCAAACCTTACCAGAGTGTTTGAGATCAAGAGAGCTATTAACAACTTAGCTCAAGAGGATATGGAGTTCACCAAACACTTGGGGAAGTTTAGAGCTTTATGGTCTGAGCTTGAAATGCTAAGGCCTAGCACTACTGATCCGGATGAGCTGAATGAGAGACGTGAGCAGGATAAGGTCTTTGGCCTACTCCTTACTCTCAACTCAAGCTACAATGATCTCATTAAGCACATCCTAAGATCAGAGAAGCTCCCATCCCTTGAAGAAGTGTGCTCGCAAATCCAGAAAGAACAAGGGTCATTGGGATTCTTTGGAGGAAAAGCAGAGCTTACCTTGGCTAATCAAGCTGAAGGACCACAGGCCAACAAGGTGAACAAGTATGAAGAAAGGAGGTTCAATGGAAACTGTGATCATTGCAAGAGACAAGGTCACAAGAAGCACCAGTGCTGGATTCTTCACCCACATCTCAAACCAAACAAGTTTCTGAAGGATAGAGAGGCAAGGGCAAACGTGGGTTATGGAGGAAGTGATCAGCATGGGATAAGTGGAGCTGGGCCATCAAACCGGGCACAAGAGAATGAAGGACGTGAAGGTGGTGAGAACAAGGCATTGGTGACCTACACTTCTCAACCAGCCAACCGTCCAAATGAGCATGAGTTCATCCGGAGATCAGAAATGGATGCCCTCATCAAGATGCTCAAAGACAATGGTAACAACTTTGGTAACCTCATGGGGTATTATTTTGGTACATCTAAAGTTACTAGTCCTTATGATCAAACTGATGCATATACTCAATCTAGGCTTGCTGGACTATCTCTCAGTGCTTGTAGCATGTCTAAACCATTGATAGTTGATTCAGGTGCATCTCATCACATGATTAGTGATACTAGTCTTATTAAAGATATAGAGCCTGCTCATGGACATGTTATGATTGCTAATGGTGATAGGATTCCAATAAGGGGTATAGGCAAATTGAAACTGTTTGATAAGGAATCTAGAGCCTTTTATATGCCTGAATTTACATCAAACTTGTTATCAGTTAAGAAGTGCACCAATGATCTAAAATGTAGAGTTATCTTCAGTCCTAATGATGTGAAGTTTCAGGATATTGTGAGAAGCCGTGTGATTGGGAAAGGAGTTACACAAGGAGATCTTTACTTACTCTAAGAGCTTACTTCTTCACCTAATTGTTCTTTTACTTCTGTTTCTGCTTCTGCCTTAAATAAGAATTCTTTGTGGTATGCTAGACTAGGACATCCTCATGTTAGAGCTTTAAACTTAATGGTTCCAGGTGTTATCTTTGAAAATAATGATTGTGAAGCATTGTAAGACTGTTTTCCAAAAGTCCACTACTATATATGATCACTGCTTTGATTTAATACATTCAGATGTTTGGACTGCTCCTTGTTTGTCTAGCGAAAACCATAAATACTTTGTCACATTCATAGATGAAAAATCGAAATACACCTGGATAACCTTGATTCCATCTAAAGATAGGGTGCTTGATGCATTTAGAAACTTTCAGGCTTATGTGACTAACCATTTCAATGCAAAGATTAAAATTTTTAGATCAGATAATGGTGGAGAGTACACAAGTCAAGCCTTCAAGCAACACCTATCTCAGCATGGGATTCTTCATCAAAAAAGCTGTCCCTACACCCCACAACAGAATGGAGTAGCCGAGAGGAAGAATATACATCTTATGGAAGTTGCTAGGTCCATGATGTTACAAGCAAATGTACCAAAGAGATTCTGGAGTGATGCTGTTGCCACTGCTTGTTACTTAATCAACCGGACTCCAACCAAAATCCTTGGAGATCAGTCACCATTTGAGGTTTTGAACAAGTGTAGACCAGATTTAGACCATCTCAGAGTCTTTGGGTGTCTTTGCTTTGCTCACAAACCAGGAGAGTTAAGGAACAAGTTGGAGGCAAAAAGTACAAAGGGGATGTTCATTGGTTACTCATCAACTCGGAAGGGGTACAAGTGTTATGATCCAGTGACCAGAAGGGTGCTTATATCAAGGGACGTGAAGTTTGTAGAAGAAAGAGGGTACTATGAGGAGAAGAACCTAGAAGACTTAAAAGATTTGGCGTCTGATAAGGCAGCAAACTTGAGAATCATCTTGGAGGGTCTTGGGATTAACTTATCTCAGGATCAGAAGAGTGGGGGTGAACAACAACCAGGTCCACCTACCACTACTGTGAATGATCAGGAACTCCACCTTGACCATGAGGGGGGAAATGAACCTAATGCTCATGATCAGGATGAGGAAGAATCAGGTTCACAACATGATCAAGGTGTGAATCAAGGAAATGAATATGAGGAAGGTGAAATTATGAACCATGATGAAGAAGAGGAGATTGAGGAGTGGTACGCCCGTGGAATGGCTGTCTCTCCCTGGATCACTTGAAGGGGGTGTGGGTGGATGATAGATGATGGTGATGGACTTTACCTTAGAGCTATGGACTGCTCAAAGGTTGTTTTGCTGCTCCTGAGACACAGGATAACCCTGCCTAGTGTCTAGGATGGATCACAGAAGATCACTCTTCCTTAGTGATATAAAACACGTCCACCTCAGTGAACAAAGAGACAAAGTCTCCACAGAGACGATAAGTTGAGCCAAAGCTTAAGTATATTGAATAATGGTTCATGTTTACATGGAGGCTCGTGGTTACATAAATACAAAAGAAGAAAACGAAATCCTAAGCTAAAAAGAAACCTAAACCAAAACCAAGTCGGTTTAGTGAAAACCATATCCTAATCCTATTGCTATTTGGTTTAAGATAACCAAACTTAATCCTAATTGGGTTACACTTAATTAAATCATAAATAAACTGTAAATAAACCATATTAGGCGTGCCTAATCTTCTTGGGCCAGTCATAATCCAAGCTGGCTTGTCTTTCCACTTTTTGGGCCGATAAAGGCCATTTTCGAACAACTCTTGCTTGGGCTCGATCCATCTTGTTTCTGGTCCGACCAAGTGCCTCATTAAGCTAATTTTGATGATGAAAATGCTCCTGATAATCCAATTGCACCTCTGGCTCTTCATCTTCCATTTCCAACTCATTTCTCGGCCATGTCGGTTTAACCAGTCCATTTCTCGATCATACCAGATCACCCATTTCATTTCCTCTCCATCTAGCTTCCTTTCACCCATTTCTGGTCAATTAGATTGCATACTAGTGTTCCATGCTGGTTCATAGTCATTCCTTTCTCTATAAAGGCCTCATCAAGATCCCTAGCCTTCTCTGTGAATAGCCAAAGAAGAGATAGTTTCTCTGAATAATACGTTATTCTTTCTTATTTTCATCAGGTTTCAATGAGGTCATACTTATATTAAAGAAACAAAGAACATTCTAGATCCTATCTTGTCACAACGGATCTATATCCAGCTCATACTATCTAGGTGGCCTCTGTTGATAAGAAGGAATCAAATCGGTTATGTAGTACTAACGTTTGACCCTCTTTTGCACAGCTCATCCTCTCTCTCTGTATTTTGTTATTTGTCTTTTGGTTGAACGAAGATACCAAATGGGCTTCTGGACCTTCTTTATCCATATGGGCCTTCACACTATCATCCCCCCTCAAACGAAATGTGGGTGGAACACAGACATTAAGTTTGTAACGAAGTTGCTGAAAAGAACACCGGGGAAGAGACTTCGTAAAAATGTCTGCGAGTTACAAGTGAGCAGGTACATGTTGGATTTCCAAAACACCGAGGGCGACACGTTCTCTTACATAATGATAGTCACAGTCGATGTGTTTGGACCGGTTGTGTAGAACAGGATTGGCTGAGAGATGTACCGCTGATAAGTTATCACATCGCAGAACAGCAGGTTGGGACTGAGAAATTTACAGGTCTCTTAGGACAGAGGAAATCCAGGTGAGCTCCGAAGATGTCGTGGCAAGAGCTCTATACTCAGCCTCAGTAGAAGAACGTGAAACTGTTGGCTGACGTTTAGCCGACCAAGAGACAACATTCGAGCCAAGTAGAGCACAGAAACCCGTTGTTGATCGTCGAGTGTCCTTACAGCCTGCCCAATCACTGTCACTATAAGAGTTGACAGAGAGATCACTATCTTTATTGAGAAACAAACCCATTGTAGAGGTGCCACAAATATAGCGCAGGGTTCGTTTCAACAACCCAAAATCTGACTCTGTTGGAGAATGCATCCGTTGACAAATAAAATTCACCGCAAATTGAATATCTGGACGCGTGATAGTAAGATACTGAAGTTTTCCAGCAAGTGAACGAAAATATGAAGGCTCAGAGAAAGGCCGAGTATCGTGAAAGACATGATCAAGTCGTAGAGGCAAAGGAGTATGAATAGGGTTACATGCCGACATCCCTGCATGATGGAGTATTTCTTCTGCATACTTGGTCTGCTGAAGAAACAGACCATGTGGATAAGATTGCGCTTGGACCCCAAGAAAGTAGTGTAGGTTACCCATATCCTTCATAGCAAATCGAGAGCTTAACTCATTGATCAGTGTCTGAAACAGAGTAGGATTAGAACCAGTGAGAAGTATATCATCAACATATAAGAGAAGTACCAGAGTGTCTTTGCCATGATGATAGACAAACAGAGAGGGATCAGCTCGACTGCAGACAAAACCGAATTCCAGAAGATAGTTGCTAAATTTGTCAAACCACGCTCGTGGAGCTTGTTTTAACCCGTATAAAGCTTTGTGTAGAGCACAGACATGTCGCGGAAAAGAAGGACTCTCAAAGCCTGGTGGTTGGGACATATAAACCCTCTCTTGCAAATCACCATGGAGAAAGGCATTTTTAACATCTAATTGAGTGATGCTCCAACCTTTTGTTGTGGCAACTGAGAGCACAATGCGGATGGTTGAAGTACGAACCACTGGACTATAAGTTTCATTAAAGTCTACACCTTCCTCTTGGTTGAAACCTTTAGCCACCAGACGTGCTTTGAGTTTGTTCACCGTGCCATCAGCATTTAACTTTACTGTGAACACCCATCGACAGCCCAAGATATTCATCTCTTCAGTAGCAGGAACCAAAGACCAAGTTATGTTTTCATAAATAGACTCAAGTTCTTCAAGCATTGCTTGATGCCAGCCTGAGTGTTGAATAGCTTCTTCTACAGACTGAGGCAGAGACGGAATTGTAGTACTAGCAAGCAGGGCATAACGTGGATTTGGCTTGCTAATACCACGCTTAGATCTGGTCACCATTGGATGAGGTTGAGAGGGTTCGGGAGTTGGACTGTCTCTTGGAACAAGAGATGAAGAAGTACTCATATCCGGAGCAGGTGATGATGGAAGAGATGGTATAGTTGGAGAGCCTTGAGTCTGGAAGACAATAGGATCATCTTGAGGATATTCAACAGGTTGACCAGTAGAGTCAGAGACAGGTGCTTGTGACTCAGGAATTAAAGGAGTTGGCAGAGGCAGGGATCGAAGCTGATTAATATGATCAGTTGCAGTTTGCCAATCCCCAAGTATACCAGTCTGATGTCGAGGAGCCAGATCCTTATATCTATCCATGAAAGGAAAACAAGTTTCATCAAAGATAACATGACGACTTATGTAGACACGTCCTGTGGGAGGAAAAAGGCAGCGATATCCCTTATATTGAGGATGATACCCGAGAAAAACACATTGAAGAGACCGGGGTTCGAACTTGTGACGAGTGTAAGATCGAAGGCAGGGATAACAGGCAGATCCAAAAACTTGCAAGAAGGAATAGTCTGGTTGTTTGCAAAACAGAAGTTCAGCAGGACTCTTTTGTTGCAGAGACGGTGAAGGCAACAAGTTACTAATAAATTTTGCTGAATGAAACGCTTCAACCCAATACCTCAATGGTGTTTGGCTCTGAAAAAGGATAGCAAGAGAGAGCTCAGTGAGGTGCCTGTGCTTGAGTTCTGATATCCCATTCTGTTGGGGAGTTGAAGGACATGAAATGAGATGTCGTATACCCTTGTCTTGAAGATGTTTGCGAAACCGAGTGCTCATGAATTCACCTCCACCATCGGATTGAAAAACCTTAATCTTTTTCTGAAACTGATTCTCTACTTTTTTTTGAAAACCAATAAACACGTCACAAAAGTCAGACTTGAACTTCAACGGAAATATCCATGAATAACGAGAGAATCTGTCTACAAAGAGAGCATAAAACTTGAACCCTTGAACTGATACAACAGGAGAAGGTCCCCATAGATCACAACTTATTTGATCAAGTGGTTCCATAACACTAGACTCAGAAGGAAAAAACGAAAGCTTACTACTCTTTCCCATTTGGCAAGGTTCACAAATGGAAGTGATGCTGCTCTTATTAATTGTAATCGCCTTGCTTGATTGAAGTTGTTGGAGAACCTGAGGATTAGCATGAGCCAGACGTTGATGCCACACCTTGTCACTAGCAGCTGTCTGTCTATTTGAATAAAACGAAACTAGCTCTGGTTTCTCCAACACAAAAAGGCCTTTACGCCTTGGACCCCTTATCACTACCTTCTGAGTATTGAGATCAATCACATAAACAGCATTAGCATTGAAAAAGACGCCACATGGGTAATCTTCACAGAGCTTGGAGATAGATAACAACAATTGCTTCATAGAAGGACAAACGAGGACATCACAAAGTGGAAGACTACCTGTCGTGGTGGGAAGAGTAGTGGATCCGACATGAGTGATTGGCAAGAAAGCACCATCAGCAACCATGACTGTCTCTGAACTAGTGTACTGAGTGGCATTTTGAAGTGCATTTGCATCAGCCGTCATATGAGCAGAAGCACCAGAGTCTGGAAACCATTCAATACCACTGCGATCAGAAACTGGAAGAGCCGCCAAGGCTTGAGGTGTGTCATCACTTTGATAAGCTGCATCAAACCGATTCCAACATTTTAGTGCAGTATGACCAGTACGACCACATATTTGACACACAGATCGATTATTTCCTCCAACAGCATGCGAGGAGTTTGACGTATTCCAACCAGAAGAGTTTACTTGTTGTGAGAAACCACGATCCCTGGTAGTGAAACCCCCGCGGAGAGAAAGAAAGGTGAGGCGTGACTTCAGGTGTTGTCTCATATGACTGAAGCTTTGTAGCAAAGGCGGAGATTTCCATGACCACATCATTGAACGTTTGAGCAGGAAGACGTGATAGAGAGGTTTGAACTACCGTGGTGATTGGATCAAACTCACGACCCAAACCATTGAGAAAAGAGAAGATTTTCATTGATTCTTCAACAGGCTTGCCAATAGAGCTTAAGCTATCACAGTTAGATCGAAACTGACGACAATAGTCAGAGAAAGAGGAACCCTTCATGGACAGCAACTGAAGTTGACGACGAAGCTCAAACTCTCGGGAGAGAGAACTTTTGTTGAAATGAGATGCTAACGTGATCCATACGTCATGAGAGGTATGAAGGGCATGAACAAGACCTAGAACCTCTTCAGAAAGAGTCCCAAAGATCCATGACTTGATGAGCTCATCGGTACACGTCCATGCATCATAAGCGGGATTCGGAGCTTCAGTCGCAACGTTGTTGACAGTGGCAACAACAGTCGGTGGTGGAGCAGCTACTTGTCCATCAACAAAACCAAGGAGTTTCTGAGATCGTAGCAACGAGGAAAACTGAGTCTTCCATAAGAGATAATTGGAGTCGCTGAGCTTGATGGTGACAGAGCTAGCAACATAAAGCGTAGACGGGAAAGGATATGGATCGTGTCTCTCTGCCATGACAGCACCTGTGAAGGTTAAGAGAGCTCTGATACCATGTGAATAGCCAAAGAAGAGATAGTTTCTCTGAATAATACGTTCTTCTTTCTTATTTTCATCAGGTTACAATGAGGTCATACTTATATTAAAGAAACAAAGAACATTCTAGATCCTATCTTGTCACAACGGATCTATATCCAGCTCATACTATCTAGGTGGCCTCTGTTGATAAGAAGGAATCAAATCGGTTATGTAGTACTAACGTTTGACCCTCTTTTGCACAGATCATCCTCTCTCTCTCTGTATTTTGTTATTTGTCTTTTGGTTGAACGAAGATACCAAATGGGCTTCTGGACCTTCTTTATCCATATGGGCCTTCACACTATCATTCTCTCGGTCCAATACCTCATGCATAAGGCCAATAAACTCTCCAATAAGCCCATTAGGTCATCCTGTGACCCATTGCCTTTCTGGTACATGGATTGGCTTCCAAAACTTGATTTTTAAGCTGATCGAGTTTGCACCATTCCCTCCTCCTTTAAAAGGATTTGTCCTCAAATCTAGCTCTTCAAGGATGAATGGACAGTCCAATCTCAGCTCCTTTATTTCTCTTTGGAACAGGGTGTTGTTTAATCCTTTTTGCACGTTTATATTCCCTCCAGGCTCAAACACAAAGGTTTGTAAAGCCTTCACACGTCCTAGATGTTTCACTGGACTATGCACATTACAAGCAACACTTAGAGCTAGCAATTTATGCTCCTTGTTTAACTCAGATCTCATTGCCTCTAATTGAAATTCTTTCCACTTATACCAAACACAAGCCTTGATCTTAGACTTTTGGGAATGTGATCTCAGCTTAGACTCACCAAAAACTACCTTTGGCTTTTCCAGTTCATGCAAGAACCCTTCCAAATAAAGCTTCATTGATGCTGCTATTTCGATCAGGCTGTTGTTGATGCTCTTATGCACACACAAGCTCCCTCCTGGTTCAAAAACAAGGTGTTGCAGGCCCTTGTTAAACCTCATATGCTCCACTAGGATAGTCTGAATCCATACAGAAGGTTTGGTTAGTAGATCACAAGAAAAATATTCAATGACTTCACCTCCTTCAACCATAGTTGTAATGCAGATTCATGAGCTTTAGTTGATTCATTAAGCACTCCTTCTTCAGCTTGGTTTTGACCAGGAACGTGATCACATACAACTAATGATCTCTCCTCTTGTTTCAGATGGGTTTCCAAGTTATCTGCTTGACAAAGAGTGGTTGGTTCTGATTCAAACTCTTGTTCTCTCTCACCCTGTTTTACTGCAGTTTCTTGTTTCTTCTCTGCTGGTTCCTTCTTGTAACAACTTAGCTCATCATCTCTGGATTCTGGAGGTAGGACTGACCTCTGTTTTGGGTCTTTCATCACAGCATTGACTGATTGATCTATCATGTTCCTGAGGTGTTCCTTGAACTGTGGGCTTTGCAATTCATCAAGATATGCTTGATGTAGCTGCAACTTTCTTTGTTCCTCACGACTATAGTAGGACTTTGGCTCTTATCTGGATGTCCTAACACGTCCTTTATCTTCCCTAGCTTGGCTTTTCATCCTTTCCAAATCATTTTGCCCATACCTCTTGGCAACAAACATTTTCTTCATGACAGCCTTCATCTCATACCAAGAAGAAATCTGTTGCTCTCCATATTGTCTCCTAGTATTAGCTGTCTGATACCACCAGTCAAGTGCATATCCATATAAACCAGTAGATGCCAATTGAGGCTGCTTCTCTGCTGTGTACCCCTGACACTTGATAATTAAATCCATCTCCTTTTCCCACTCTAGGTATGTATCTGGATCAAAGTCTCCATAGAAGGGTGGAATCTGGATCTGTTTTTTTCTTCTTTGCAACTCCCTTGTTGCTTTTCGCTCAACATTCTCTTCATGGTTTCTTTTTCTTTCAAAAGAATACATATGAGACTGCTGGATATGATAGATCACGTGATTTAGGTTAAAAAACAAAATCCCCAAACCTTCAAGTGGCTCTGATACCACTTGGTACGGCCGTGGAATGGCTGTCTCTCCCTGGATCACTTGAAGGGGGCGTGGGTGGATGATAGATGATGGTGATGGACTTTCCCTTAGAGCTAAGGACTGCTCAAAGGTTGTTTTTCTGCTCCTGAGACACATGATAACCCTTCTTAGTGTCTAGGATGGATCACAGAAGATCACTCTTCCTTAGTGATATAAAACACGTCCACCTCAGTGAACAAAGAGACAAAGTCTCCACAGAGACGATAGGTTGAGCCAAAGCTTAAGTTTATTGAATAATGGTTCATGTTTACATGGAGGCTCATGGTTACATGAATAAGAAAGAAGAAAACGAAATCCTAAGCTAAAAAAAACCCTAAACCAAAACCAAGTCGGTTTAGTGAAAACCATATCCTAATCCTATTGCTATTTGGTTTAAGATAACCAAACATAATCCTAATTGGGTTACACTTAAATAAATCATAAATAAACTGTAAATAAACCATATTAGGCGTGCCTAATATTCTTGGTCCAGTCATAATCCAAGCTGGCTTGTCTTTCTACTTTTTGGGCCGATAAAGGCCATTGTCGAACAACTTTTGCTTGGGCTCGATCCATCTTGTTTCTGGTCCGACCAAGTGCCTCATTAAGCTCATTTTGATGATGAAAATTCTCCTGATAATCCATTTGCACCTCTGGTTCTTCATCTTCCATTTCCAACTCATTTCTCGGCCATGTCGGTTTAACCAGTCCATTTCTCTATCATACCAGATCACCCATTTCATTTCCTCTCCAACTAGCTTCCTTTCACCCATTTCCTGGTAAATTAGATTGAATACTAGTGTTCCATTTTGGTTCATAGTCATTCCTTTTTCTATAAAGGCCTCATCAAGATTCCTAGCCTTCTCTCGGTCCAATACCTCATGAATAAGGCCAATAAGCTCTCCAATAAGCCCATTAGGTCGTCCTGTGACCTATTGCCTTTCTGGTACATGGATTGGCTTCCAAAACTTGAGTTTTAATCTGATCCAGGTCGCACCAAGGAGGAAAAACCTGGGGTGGCTCAACCATTGAGAAAAAGTACAAGGATAAGGAATCCTCCCTCCAACTAGATTAATACTCGGGTATACTACAATGCACAAGCGGTTGAGCATACTGCCCAAGCTTTTTGTTCACTGACGCATTACCCTGAAGATCATTGTACTTTCATGTCTAATCTGGATGAGAGCGAGGTACCTAGTTCCTATGAAGAAGCTATGCAAGACAAGGAATGGAGAGAATCAGTTGGTGCTGAGGCAGATGCAATGATCAAGAATGATACTTGGTATGAAAGTAGACTGCCAAAGGGGAATGGTGCGACCTGGATCAGCTTAAAACTCAAGTTTTGGAAGTCAATCCATGCACCAGAAAGGCAATGGGTCAGAGGACGACCTAATGGGCTTATTGGAGAGCTTATTGGCCTTATTCATGAGGTATTGGACCGAGAGAAGGCTAGGGATCTTCATGAGGCCTTTATAGAGAAAGGAATGACTATGAACCAGCATGGAACACTAGTATGCAATCTAATTGACCAGGAAATGGGTGAAAGGAAGCTAGTAGGAGAGGAAATGAAATGGGTGATCTGGTATGATCGAGAAATGGAATGGTTAAACCGACATGGCCGAGAAATGAGTTGGAAATGGAAGATGAAGAACCAGAGGTGCAAATGGATTATCAGGAGAATTTTCATCATCAAAATGAGCTTAATGAGGCACTTGGTCGGACCAGAAACAAGATGGATCGAGCCCAAGCAAAAGTTGTTCGACAATGGCCTTTATCGGCCCAAAAAGTAGAAAGACAAGCCAGCTTGGATTATGACTGGACCAAGAATATTAGGCACGCCTAATATGGTTTATTTACAGTTTATTTATGATTTATTTAAGTGTAACCCAATTAGGATTATGTTTGGTTATCTTAAACCAAATAGCAATAGGATTAGGATATGGTTTTCACTAAACCGACTTGGTTTTTGATGCGTCCCTAGGATGCTCTTTGGTTGATGGGAATGGATGGATAGATCCTTGCAAGAACGAATCAGAGACTCAAGTCCTTCAAGGCGTGTGGATTGAATGGTGACACAAGAGGGATGGATGATCTCTTGATACTCCTAGATGAATAACTTGGATATGACACACCAAACTAAACACCCTTAGGTCTCTGGATACTACACACCAGAACTCGACACCTTCTAGAGAGAGAGAGCCGTCAAGAATGAATGATACTTGTTATTAAAAAGTTGGATGATTACAAGAGGGTGTAGAGAACCCTTTAAATAAGAAACCAGAGACAAATCCTCTAGGGTTTCGACATTAAGCAAGAAAAGGAAAGAAAGGAAACTATAGTCTAAATTTAACTTAAGCTTAAAATGGAATAAAAATGTAACTTCTTTGAGTCTTGGACCGAGATAGGACTTAGGTGATGTGTAGACAAGTTGTGGCCTCGTTAAAAACCTTCCTCCTGGAAAACCTCGTGGGACAAAACCAAAAGCAAGGAAAAGAGCACGCACCCCATGTCTTGCCTAGACACTAACTCAGTTTGATGTAGAGATGGCTTGAATGGTGATCAAGACATCTCGGATCAGACCTTGTCCAAGACCTTCTTGTTGTGGATGTGAAGTGAGTAATCCAACAACATTCTCCTTAAGCTTCTTGACTCTGGAACGAGTCATGGGACCTTCAGGAATGGCTAGAGCATCATCACCAAGTTGCTGGTACAATGTGGCTTCTTGTGGCTCATCTAGACTCTCCTTGTTCTCCTTAGTGATCCGCTCCATGATCACATCAAATGCACTCTTAAAGGTTGCATCCTCAAGCTCTTCAGGTTCAGGTTCATGCTTCCATTCTTTGGTGCTTCCCTGATCACATCAGTTTTGGTTTAGGTTTTTTTTTAGCTTAGGATTTCGTTTTCTTCTTTCTTATTTATGTAACCACGAGCCTCCATGTAAACATGAACCATTATTCAATAAATTTATGCTTTGGCTCAACCTATCGTCTCTGTGGAGACTTTGTCTCTTTGTTCACT
>CAJHQQ010004881.1:0-22768 GCA_905132885.1 Moricandia moricandioides | reverse complement strand
TACTCTTATTACCTTAGATATCTCTTCAGTTTTCAGAAGATACCAAGCTTAGATCAGATTCCTCTTATGCGTTTAATTCTACTTCTGTTTTAGAGTCTAATGTTTTATGGCATGCTAGATTAGGACATCCTCATTCTCGTGCCTTAGGATTAATGTTGCCTAATCTGTCTTTTAAGAATGATAGCTGTGAAGCTTGTATTCTTGGTAAACATTGCAAGTCTGTTTTTATCAAATCAACCACCATCTATGAACATTGCTTTGATTTAGTCCATTCAGATGTCTGGACAGCTCCTTGTGTATCTAGGGAAAACCACAAGTACTTTGTCACCTTTATAGATGAGAAATCAAAGTACACTTGGCTGACTTTAATTCAATCTAAAGATAGGGTGTTAGAAGCTTTTCTAAACTTTCAAAGCTATATCACTAATCATTTCAATGCCAAGATTAAAATATTTAGGTCAGACAATGGTGGAGAGTACACAAGTCATGCATTCAAAAATCACCTAGCCAGACATGGAATCATCCACCAAACCAGTTGCCCATACACACCACAACAAAATGGAGTGGCTGAGAGAAAGAATCGACATCTTATGGAAGTTGCCAGAAGCATGATGTTCCACACCAATGTTCCAAAGAGGTTTTGGGGTGATGCTGTGGTATCAGCATGCTATCTGATCAATAGGACACCAACTAGAATCCTCCATGATGTCTCTCCCTATGAGGTACTCAATCCAGTCTTTTAATAAATGATGTGATCCTGGAAAGCACCAAAGAATGGAAGCATGAACCTGAACCTGAAGAGCTTGTAGCTGAGGATGCAACATTTAAAAGTGCATATGATGTGATCATGGACCGGATCACTAAGGAGAACAAGGAGAGTCTAGATGAGCCACATGAAGCCACATTGCACCAGCAGCCTGGTGATGATGCTCTAGCCATTCCTGAAGGTCCCATGACTCGTTCCAGAGTCAAGAAGTTTAAAGAGAATGTTGTTGGATTACTCACTTCACATCCACAACAAGAAAGTTTTGGACAAGGTCTGATCCGAGATGTCTTGATCACCATTCAAGCCATCTCTACATCAAGCTGAGTTAGTGTCTAGGCAAGACATGGGGTGCGTGCTCTTTTCCTTGCTTTTGGTTTTGTCCCACGAGGTTTTCCGGAGGAAGGTTTTTAACGAGGCCACAACTTGTCTTCACATCACTTAGGCCCTATCTCGGTCCAAGACTAAAAGAAGTTACATTTCCTTTCTTTTTAAAGCATAAACTATAGTTTCCTTTTTTGATTATGGTCGAAACCCTAGAGAGCATGTTCTCTGGTTTCTTATTTAAATGGGTCTCAAAACCCTATTGTAATCATCTATCATCCAGCTTTTTAATAAACAAGTTTCTTTCTCCTTGACGGCTCTCTCTCTAGAAAGGTGTCGAGTCTGGGGTGTAGTATCCAGAGTCTAAGGGTGTCTAATTTGGTGTGTCATATCCAAGTTATTCATCTAGGAGTATCAAGAGATCATCCATCCCTCTTGTGTCACCATTCAATCCACACGCCTTGAAGAACTTGAGTCCCCGATTCGTTCTTGCAAGGATCTATCCATTCCCATCAACCAAAGAGCATCCTAGGGACGCATCAAGTGGTATCAGAGCAACTTTGGTTGGGAAGTACTCGCTATCCTTTCTTGTTTCTTTTTGTTGTTCATCCGTGTCTCATCTATAACATCCTGAAAAGCATTAGAATTCCTTAGTTTAGAGCTGCTCGTGACTGCATAAGAGTTTAGACAAGAACTTTGAGACTTTCCTTATTCGGATTTTTCGGAAACCCTAGAGAGATAAAAACCCTAGCCGCATGCATTCCTTGTGTCGATTACTTTGTGCATTAGTCTAGTTTGTTTCTCACCTTGAACACGAGTAGAATAGGCTTGTTAGGTTGCTAGGAAACCTTAGAAGAGTTTAGGAAAAGGTTTAGAAGCTTTTCCATTTTGCTTGAATCGATTTCCTTTTTGCTAGCCGATTATCCTTTTTTGTTTTGTCTTGCAAGACAAGCTTGTTTGCTTTTCCTTTTTGCTTGTTTTCTTTTTCCTTTTTGCTTGTCTTGTTCCCTAGAAACCTTTTACTGGTTATTTTGGTTACCTTTGTGCAGGAAGCATGGTCTCCAAGTCTGAAGAAGAAGCTTAACTCGTCAGCTTCTCATGGAGGCTATGTCGGCTCAACTCAACCAAAACATGGTGGCAACCATGACCGAGATGATGAGGACCAACCTCAATGACATCAGGAGAGAGCTTAGAGAAGACATCAGGAGAGCTACTAGTCAAGCACCAAACCGAGAGACTAGGAGAGAAAGAGAGAGGAGAGAGGAGAGACCTCATGCAACTCGCCAAGAGCATGAAGGTTATGAGGAGACTGACAATGAGTATGAGCACCTCAGTTCATCCTCAAGAAGACATAGGCGTGTCCAAAAGAGAAGGATGAACCAGGGAGATGAGCTTGCTGGTTTGAAGATCAAGATACCCCCATTCCATGGCAAGGCTGATCCGGATGCCTACCTTGAGTGGGAGAAGAAGATTGAAAGTCTTGATGGAAAGGAACCAATCTGTTACAGCAAGGAGAAAGAAGTCTCTAAGCCATTTAAAGAAGATAAACAATTCTGTTTATTCAGTGAAAAGGATAAGGAGGCATTGTTACAAGTAATGATGGATGTGGAGAAGCAAATCAAACGGACCAACACAACACGTCCATCCATTAAAACACAGCATCAAGAACCAGCACCAGTTTGTTAACTTGAAGAGAGACAAATGATCTTATGAGAGATAAGATGGAGCAGTGGAGTTGAACCCAACAAGAATTATAAAGCTTTATAAAGGGTTATGAGCAAAGACTTGGGATCTGGTGACATAGTCATGTGATATAGTCGATTACTGTTAGAATAGACAGATTAGGGTGTGTGAATGGTGTTTAGAACAGAGTGTGGTCGAAATTAAAGAGAAAAGAATTAAGAGAGTATGTGAGAATCAAAGAGACTGCAATGGAGAATAAGAGAGATTTAGGAGGAGTATAAGAGATTGCTGTGAGAAATTTCGTGTAACCAGAGAATAGAGAGAATAATGAGACCAGAGAATGGTGAAGAAGAAAGAGGAACTCCCCACTTTCAGCTTAGAGGTTTCAGAATACACATGGAGTGGCTTTATAGCCAGATTACAACTTGCAACATATTAAACTATTGTTAAAGTACAGATTTACTAAACTAATATTATTGTAGGGTTTCTGATGCTGCCAGGAGGATGCAGCCAAGGTGAATCTCGACCAGAGGGAGAGAGAGTGACAGGAGAGAGAGATGGGCACGTCTAGAATGGTGAGAAAGTGACTGGAGGAAGAGGCACACACAGCTTGGTGTGATAGTGACAGGTCAGTCCTTCTTCTTATGCAACACATGTGATCTTTCTTGCTTCAATTCAAACCAGATCTTTTCCCTTGACATATGCACGTGTAGAGTAGGATTTCTGGTGCTTGGCAACAGTCACAAGGTAAGCTTCTTCCTTTTCCAGCAAATGTCTCCAACTCTCATTTTGAACTGATTCGCATGTAGGCAAGTGATATAGTCAACTATATCACTTGCCTATGTAGTTGATGCATGTAGTCGATGCATGTAGTCGACTATATCAGCTCGTATGTAGTTGAGGCAAGTAGTTGACTATATCAGCTCACATGTAGTTGAGGCATGTAGTCAACTATGTCACTTGCCTATGTACACAGATGTTCTTTTCTTCTCTTGATGTCAATATTTTGCCTCCATCTCATCTCTCTCTTTTGTTCATTTTCATCTCTTCAAGTTAACACTCCCCCTCAAGCTTGACCATAGGAGATCCTTGGACAAGCTTGGAACCTTGAAGAAGCTCCCTCATTAAAAACCTTGGCCAGAAAACCCTCCTTAGGGATAAAACCAACCAAGGAAAAGAGTAGAGTTCTCCAAAGCCTAGGGATTGGCCAGTGAGCCTAAGGATCACAGGATCACAAGGGTGGAAGTAGACAACAACAAGGTCCACCTACTGCGGATATGGATAGTCAGGAACCCCACCTCGACCATGAGGGGGGAAATGAACCTGATGCTCATGAGCAATATGAGGAAGAATCATCAGGCTCACAACATGATCAAGGTGTGGACCAAGGAAATGAAAATGAGGAAGATGCAAACCTGGAAGAAGAAGGAGAGATTGAGGAAGAACAACCTCAACCTCAACCTATAAGAAGGAGTACACGGATAAGAAACCCCCCATCCAACTGGGTGAATACAAGAGTATACTACAATGCACAAGCAGTGGAGCATCCTGTTCAAGCTGCGTGTACTCTAGTACATTACCCTGAAGACCATTGTGCTTTCATGACGAGTCTAGATGAGAGCAAGTTACCAAGTTCTTATGAAGAAGCTATGCAAGACAAAGAATGGAGGGAATCAGTTGGTGCTGAAGCAGATGCAATGATCAAGAATGATACTTGGTATGAAAGTGCACTACCAAAAGGGAAGAAGGCTGTTTCTAGCAGATGGATATTCACCATCAAGTACCTTGCAAATGGGAAGATTGATAGGAAGAAGACCAGACTGGTAGCCAGAGGGTTCACTCAAACTTATGGAGAGGACTACATTGACACGTTTGCTCCAGTTGCCAAGCTCCATACAATCAGAATAGTGCTATCTCTGGCTGTAAACTTGGAATGGGGTCTTTGGCAAATGGATGTGAAGAATGCCTTCTTGCAAGGAGAACTTGAAGATGAAGTCTATATGCATCCTCCTCCGGGACTTGAGCACTTGGTTAAAGATGGGAATGTACTAAGGCTGAAGACGGCTATATATGGTCTCAAACAATCCCCTAGAGCATGGTACACCAAGTTGAGCACAACTCTGAATGGAAAAGGATTCAAGAGGTCAGAACTAGATCACACTCTCTTCTCCTTGACCACTCCATCAGGTATTGTAGTTCTTCTTGTATATGTTGATGATATCATCATCACAGGAAGTGACAAGGATGGAATTCAATCCACCAAGGACTTCTTAAAGTCGGTTTTTGAGATTAAAGACTTAGGTGAAATGAAATACTTCCTTGGAATTGAGATATGTAGATCCAAGGAAGGCTTGTTCCTTTCACAAAGGAAATATACACTTGATCTTTTGAAAGATGCAGGTAAACTTGGAGGAAAGACAATGAAGACACCTTTGGAAGATGGATACAAGGTGCCACGTGAGGGGGAGATTGAAGACAGCCAGCCATTTGAAGATGCAAAGCTTTATAGGAAGCTTGTTGGTAAGTTGATCTACTTGACCATTACACGTCCTGACATATGTTTTGCTGTGAATCAGGTGAGCCAACATATGCAAGGACCAAAGGAGCATCATTGGAGCATGGTGAACAGGATCTTGATGTATCTGAATGGATCACCAGAACAAGGAGTGTGGATGGGGTGTAACAAGAGCACTGAAGTAGTGGCATACTGTGATGCGGATTGGGCTGGAGATAGAGCTGATAGGAAGTCAACCACTGGCTATTGCACTTTCATTGGTGGGAACCTGGTTACTTGGAAGAGCAAGAAGCAGAAGGTGGTCTCATGTTCAAGTGCTGAAGCTGAGTATAGGGCCATGTTGAAGCTGACTAATGAGCTAGTGTGGATCAAAGGGATCCTGAAGCACTTGGAGATAGACTAGCCTACACCAATGACCATGCATTGTGACAACCAAGCAGCAATCCACATTGCCTCCAACTCGGTGTTTCATGAGAGAACCAAGCACATTGAGGTTGACTGCCACAAGGTGAGGCAGATGATAGTCCAAGGAGTGATCTTACCTTGCTATACACGGAGTGAAGATCAGTTGGCAGATGTTTTCACTAAGGCTCCAAGACAAAAGACACTTGAGTCCATTCATCACAGATTGGGGCTCAGTGATCTTACCAGGCTCAACTAGTTCCTCTTGTCATGAGGTCTTTACTCTTTTCCTTGCTGAGGTTTTATCCCTAAGGAGGGTTTTCTTTGGCAAGGTTTTTAATGAGGAAGATCTCATGACATCCTAGCTTGACCGGTTCCCCTTGGTCAAGCTTGAGGGGGAGTGTTGAACCAAATAAGAAATGGAGCAAGTGGTGATCTGAGTATAGGAAGAAGAAGAGAGGATGAGAAGCTTAAACCAAGGGAATGGGATCAAGAGGAAAGAAGTGCAAAGCTAGGGCGAGTGTACGGACAGTACGGACTGTACGGACAACTCGACCAAGGTGTGTTTAAACTCAACCTAAACACATTTTGATCTTGTGCAAAAATAGGGCAAAAGTGTACGGATGGCCCTAGGCCGTACAACTCCCTATCCGTACAAGGCAAGAACGTGTGGCACAAGGAAGGGAGAAGCTAAGGTAAATGGTGCAAGGTTAAGATGAAGTTAACTTGCCTCTTATCCGGTAAAAGAAGGGAAGAAGCTCGCGGATAAGGCTTGACCAAGACAGGCTGGCTCGGGCTGGAAAGGAGAAGGCATCTGGTCAAGATGCCAAAGGCATCAAGCTTCCTCAGCCAAGTATTCAAATGAAGGCGCGCCTCTCCCTTGGACTAACCACGTTTCCCACTTGTTAACCTTAACCTTTATGACCGTTTGTGGCTAAGGTTAATGCTTTCCTATATATTGTAACCTATACTCAGATGAATAGACAAGCAAACATTTCGAGTCTCCCTTACTCTCTCTAGTGTTCTTCATATCCAGAAATGGATTTCTAGTCTCCTCTCAAACTTTAGTCTCCGAGTCTCTTTCAATCTCTTCTAATCTCTTTCAACGTCTCAAATACTCTTATTACCTCAGATATCTCTTTAGTTTTCAGAAGATACCAAGCTTAGATCAGATTCCTCTTATGCGTTTAATTCTACTTCTGTTTTAGAGTCTAATGTTTTATGGCATGCTAGATTAGGACATCCTCATTCTCGTGCCTTAGGATTAATGTTGCCTAATCTGTCTTTTAAGAATGATAGCTGTGAAGCTTGTATTCTTGGTAAACATTGCAAGTCTGTTTTTATCAAATCAACCACCATCTATGAACATTGCTTTGATTTAGTCCATTCAGATGTCTGGACAGCTCCTTGTGTATCTAGGGAAAACCACAAGTACTTTGTCACCTTTATAGATGAGAAATCAAAGTACACTTGGCTGACTTTAATTCAATCTAAAGATAGGGTGTTAGAAGCTTTTCTAAACTTTCAAAGCTATATCACTAATCATTTCAATGCCAAGATTAAAATATTTAGGTCAGACAATGGTGGAGAGTACACAAGTCATGCATTCAAAAATCACCTAGCCAGACATGGAATCATCCACCAAACCAGTTGCCCATACACACCACAACAAAATGGAGTGGCTGAGAGAAAGAATCGACATCTTATGGAAGTTGCCAGAAGCATGATGTTCCACACCAATGTTCCAAAGAGGTTTTGGGGTGATGCTGTGGTATCAGCATGCTATCTGATCAATAGGACACCAACTAGAATCCTCCATGATGTCTCTCCCTATGAGGTACTCAATAAAACAAAACCCTCCATTGATCATTTGCGTGTGTTTGGGTGTCTTTGCTTTGTCTTGCTTCCAGGAGAACAAAGAAATAAACTTGAAGCCAGAAGTGCCAAAGCAATATTCATTGGGTATTCAGCCAACCAAAAAGGATACAAGTGCTATGTGCCAGAAACTAGGAGAGTAATGGTCTCAAGGGATGTTAAATTTGTGGAGTCTAAGGGGTATTATGATGAGAAAAGCTGGGATAATCTTAAGGATCTCTCCCAAGCACCTTCAGACAGAGCAACTAACTTGAGAATCATCTTGGAGAGTCTTGGGTGTGGTCACACTAAGGAAAGGGAGGAGCCAAACAAAGTTCCTGTTCAAGAAGCTGATACGGTTGAGAATGAGATCCATGTTGATCATGAGGGGGGAAACCAACCAGAACCAGAAGAATCAATGCAGCATGAAGGTTCTGAAGTTCATGATCAACCTGGCTCAGAAGAAGTCCATGAACAGCAACAACCTCATGAAGAAGATGTGGGCACTGAGGTAGAGCAAGTGCAGCCATTGAGGAGAAGCACTAGGATCAGACATGGACCAGAAAATTGGAAAAATACAAGAGTTTACTTCAATGCTAATGTAGTTGCACATCCAGCTCAAGCAGTGTGCTCTCTAGCCTACTATCCAGAGGAACATCAAGCCTTCATGAGTAACTTGGATCTAGACTACATTCCAAAGACTTATGAAGAGGCCATGAATGGAGAGACTCAGTTGAAGATGAGATGAATGCCATGATCAAGAATGATACCTGGTTTGAAACTGACCTTCCCAAAGGCAAGAAAGCAGTGACAAGTCGGTTACTCTTCACTATCAAGTATCTAGCAAATGGAAAACCAGAAAGAAAGAAGACAAGGCTAGTTGCAAGGGGATTTACTCAAACTTATGGAGAAGATTACCTTGATACCTTTGCACCAGTGGCCAAACTTCACACCATCAGAATCATTCTCTCACTTGCAACTAACCTGGAGTGGGATCTATGGCAAATGGATGTGAAGAATGCATTTCTTCAAGGAGAACTAGAAGATGAAGTCTACATGCGCCCTCCACCCGGTCTAGAAGACATGGTTAAACCAGGCAATGTATGGAGACTCAAGAAAGCTATCTATGGGTTGAAGCAATCACCAAGAGCGTGGTACCACAAGCTTAGCACCACTCTAAATGGAAAAGGATTCAACCGATCAGAAGCAGATCATACTCTATTCACTCTCAATAGCCAACAAGGTATAGTAGTCATCCTTGTGTATGTTGATGATATCATCATCACAGGGAATGACAAAGAAGGTATACAAAACACTAAAGCTTACTTGAAATCTGTATTTGATATCAAGGATTTGGGTGAGCTAAAGTACTTTCTTGGAATAGAAGTATGCCGATCTAAGGAGGGGCTCTTCTTATCCCAAAGAAAGTACACACTTGATTTGTTGAATGGAGCAGGTATGCTTGGAGAAAGACCAGCAAGGACTCCATTGGAAGATGGCTATAAAATCATGCGTGAGGGGGAGTATGAAGACACTCCGTTTGATGATCCAAAACAATACAGAAGACTAGTGGGTAAGCTTATCTACTTAACTATCACCAGACCTGACATTTGCTTTGCTGTGAACCAGGTGAGCCAGCATATGCAAGTACCAAAGGTTCATCACTGGAAAATGGTAGAAAGGATACTCAGATACCTCAGTGGAGCTCCTGGCCAAGGGATATGGATGGGATGCAATGGCAATACAGAAGTAGTTGGATATTGTGATGCTGATTGGGCAGGAGATAGGAATGATAGGAAATCAACTACTGGTTATTGCACCTTCATTGGAGGCAATCTAGTCACATGGAAGAGCAAGAAGCAGAAGGTGGTTTCATGCTCAAGTGCTGAAGCAGAATATAGAGCCATGAGGAAGCTTACAAACGAGTTAGTGTGGATCAAAAGTCTTCTAAAAGATTTGGGAATAGAGATCACAGACCCCATCACAATGCATTGTGATAACCAGGCAGCAATACATATAGCCTCAAACTCAGTGTTCCATGAGAGGACTAAGCATATTGAGGTGGATTGCCATAAAGTGAGACAAATGGTAATACAAGGAGTAATATTACCATGCTATACTAGGAGTGAAGATCAGCTTGCAGACATCTTAACTAAAGCTGCAAGTACCAAGGTGTGTGAGTCCATCTACCCCAAGCTTGGCCTCATTGACATCAATCATACATGATACTCATAGCCATGAAGGCTCTACTCTTTTTCCTGAGTATGTTTTTATCCCATTGGGTTTTTGCATACTGAGGTTTTAATGAGGGAGTTCTTCATGATTCCAAGCTTGACCATTGCATTAGGTCAAGCTTGAGGGGGAGTATTGATCATCAGAAGAAACATAGAAGGCTGATCACAAGAAGATTAAGAGAAGAGAATAAGAGACATCTTGGTCCGTACAACTTGTACGGATAACCTAATTACCTAACTCGACCTAGAGTGCCTTGGAAGCAAAGGAAACATTTAAACTTACTTGTCTGGAGCTGAGAAGGCCGTTGGGGAGAGTCAAGACAAGGAAGGATTAGTTTATATTATAGTACAGCCTGAGAGTTGTTTATAGTTTAAGTCACATGACCCATTTAAGGGTTGATGCCGTTCGTGAGAGGTCACTGTCCCTCGGACAGACCCACATTGTTTATTACTTTCTTTAGTCTTGCCTTGTCTATTTAAAGAGTGTAAATCAGTGTAAACAAACCAAGGAAATAAGAATCCTTCTATACTTCCTATTCTGTCGAGTGAAAGCCCTAGCTCTCTCTCTCTTTGTTCCCGGATCAATATCTCTCTTTCTCCTCTGTTCTTAAGTGTTCTTCATCCTATTCTTCACTAAACTTACAAAGAAGACAAGACTTGTGGCAAGAGGTCACACTCAAGTATATGGGGAAGATTACCTGGATACCTTTGCACCAGTGGCCAAGTTGCACACCATAAGGATTCTTCTATCTCTTGCTGTCAACCTTGAGTGGGATCTATGGCAGATGGATGTAAAGAATGCATTCCTCCAAGGAGAATTGGAAGATGAAGTCTACATGAGGCCACCTCCTGGTTTAGAGAACATGGTCAAACCAGGGAATGTTTTGAGGCTGAAGAAGGCAATATATTGCTTGAAACAATCTCCTAGAGCCTGGTACCACAAGCTGAGTGCAACTCTTAATGGAAGAGGATTTGTAAAATCAGAGGCAGATCACTCCCTATTTACTCTAACTAGCCAACAAGGTATTGTGGTGATCTTGGTGTACGTAGATGATATCATTATCACTGGTAGCAACAAGGAAGGTATACTCTCAACCAAAACTTTTCTCAAAACTGCATTTGATATTAAGGATTTGGGAGAGTTAAAGTACTTCTTAGGGATTGAAATGTGCCACTCTAAAGAGGGGCTTTTCTTATCCCAAAGGAAGTACACACTTGACATTTTAAATGAGGCAGGAAACCTTGGTGGTAGACAGGCCAAGACACCATTAGAGGAAGGCTACAAGGTACTACGAGAGGGGGAGTTTGATGCCACTCCGTTTGAGGATGTAAAGAAGTATAGAAAAATGGTTGGAAAACTCATATATCTGACCATAACTCGACCTGATGTATGCTTTGCTGTGAACCAAGTCAGTCAGCATATGCAAACACCCACAATTCATCATTGGCACATGGTGGAGAGGATCTTGAGATACTTGAGAGAAGCTCCTGGTCAAGGCATATGGATGGCTAGAAATGGAAGCACTGAAGTGGTGGGATATTGTGATGCAGATTGGGCTGGAGACAGAACTGATAGGAGATCAACCACTGGATATTGTACCTTCATTGGAGGCAATCTAGTCACATGGAAGACCAAGAAACAGAAGGTGGTGTCATGCTCAAGTGCTGAGGCAGAATATAGGGCCATGAGGAAGCTAACAAGTGAGCTTATATGGATCAAAGAACTACTCAAAGACTTGGAAATAGAAATCACAGCACCAATGACAATGCATTGTGACAATCAGGCGGCTATACACATTGCATCAAATTCAGTCTTCCATGAGAGGACAAAGCACATAGAAGTAGACTGCCACAAGGTGAGACAAGCAGTAGAGCAGCAAGTGATTCTTCCATGCTACACAAGAAGTGAAGATCAATTGGCTGACATATTCACTAAGGCAGCAAGCAGCAAGGTTTGTGAGTCCATTCATCCTAAGCTTGGACTCATAGACATCTCATGTCATTGATCCTCTTACCATGAAGTGTTCTACTCTTTTTCCTTTGCTTGGGTTTTATCCCAAGTGGTTTTCCCAAGTAAAGGTTTTAATGAGGGAATGCTTCATGGAATCCAAGCTTGACTAGTCCCTATGGTCAAGCTTGAGGGGGAGTGTTGACATGAAGACATGAATGTCAAAGAGGAGAAGAAGAGATCACAAGAGAAGTGGTATCCAGATGTTTAAGTTTGGAGTGGTCCGTACAGGTTGTGTCCGTACAACCTAACTTCGACCTTTCTTGGTTTGCAAGGCAAGTTAAGGTCTGGTCACTTGAATGGGATCAGTTACTCTAACTAGAAGAATAATACTTGTCTACAAAGAAGAAAAGAGAAGTTGGAGACCAAGGGGGAAGAAGTCACAAGTGGTCCAAGGAATTTGAATCTGTGTGGACAAGTCACTTTCAGCTCAGTCTGGACGAGCCACAGTCTGCCCCAGCCACAGTCTGACCCAGCAACAGTCTGATCCAGCCACAGTCTGACCCAGCAATAGTCTGATCCAGCCACAGTCTGCCCCAGCCAGTCTCTCTCTCCTATTTGTTTATTTTATTTGCTAATCAACTTGCTCTGAGTGTTTGGCTATTTATATCTTGTATCCATACACTATTTTCAGCAAGGAAACATATTTTCCTCATCTCTCTCTCTCTGGTCACGAATTTCCCTCTCTCTCTCTCCATTGTTCTTCATTGTTCTTCATGGTTCTTCACAATACTTAGCTCAAATCTTCTTAAACTTTCACATGTAGCTAACTTGTTCTTTAAGGAGGTTGTACGTTTGCATGGCATGCCTAGAACTATAGTTTCTGATAGGGACACTAAGTTTCTTAGTTACTTCTGGAAGACACTTTGGTCTAAGCTAGGCACTAAGCTATTGTTTTCTACTACATGTCATCCACAAACTGATGGGCAAACTGAGGTAGTTAATAGGACTTTAGGAACACTCCTGCGTGCATTCATTAGAAAGAACTTAAGGACATGGGAAGAATACTTACCACATTGTGAATTTGCATACAATCATGCTATGCATTCTGCTTCTAAGTATTCACCTTTTGAGATTGTTTATGGGTTCAATCCCACCTCTCCTTTGGATCTAATGCCTTTACCTGAGTGTGAAAGGACAAGTCTAGATGGCAAGAAGAAAGCCGAGATGGTCCAACAGATTCATGAGAAGGCTAGACAAAACATTGAGCAGAAGACCAAGCTTTATGAGAAGCAAGCAAACAAGGGGAGACGTGTGAGGACCTTTGAAGTTGGTGACCAAGTTTGGTTGCACCTGAGGAAGGATAGGTTCCCCAACGAGAGGAAGTCCAAGCTGATGCCAAGGGTTGATGGACCCTTTGAGATCATTCACAAGATCAATGACAATGCCTACAAGCTTGATCTCCAAGGTAAGTATGATGTATCAAATAGCTTCAATGTCACTGACTTGGCTCCTTTTGCTGTAGATGAACCTGATTTGAGGACAAATCCTTTTCAAGAGGGAGGGGATGATGTGATCATGGACCGGATCACTAAGGAGAACAAGGAGAGTCTAGATGAGCCACATGAAGCCACATTGCACCAACAACTTGGTGATGATGCTCTAGCCATTACTGAAGGTCTCATGACTCGTTCCAGAGTCAAGAAGCTTAAGGAGAATGTTGTTGGATTACTCACTTCACATCCACAACAAGAAAGTCTTGGACAAGGTCTGATCCGAGATGTCTTGATCACCATTCAAGCCATCTCTACATCAAACTGAGTTAGTGTCTAGGCAAGACATGGGGTGCGTGCTCTTTTCCTTGCTTTTGGTTTTGTCCCATGAGGTTTTCCGGAGGAAGGTTTTTAACGAGGCCACAACTTGTCTTCACATCACTTAGGCCCTATTCTTGGTCTAAGGCTAAATGAAGTTACATTTTTATTTCATTTTAAACTTATGTTAAACTTAGACTATAGTTTTCTTTCTTTCCTTTTTTGGTTTATTGTCGAAACCCTAGAGAGTATGTTCTCTGGTTTCTTATTTAAAGGGTTCTCTACACCCTCTTGTAGTCATTCAGTCTTTTAATAAACAAGTATCATTCATCTTGACGGCTCTCTCTCTCTCTCTCTCTCTAGAAGGTGTGCCGAGTTCTGGTGTGTAGTATCCAGAGACCTAAGGGTGTTTAGTTTGGTGTGTTATATCCAAGTTATTCACCTAGGAGTATCAAGAGATCATCCATCCCTCTTGTGTCACCATTCAATCCACACGCCTTGAAGAACTTGAGTCTCTGATTCGTTCTTGCAAGGATCTATCCATTCCCATCAACCAAAGAGCATCCTAGGGACGCATCATTGTGTCACCATTCAATCCACACGCCTTGAAGGACTTGAGTCTCTGATTCGTTCTTGCAAGGATCTATCCATTCCCATCAACCAAAGAGCATCCTAGGGACGCATCAAGTGGTATCAGAGCAACTTTGGTTGGGAAGTACTCGCTATCCTCTATTGTTTTCTTTTGTTTCATCCGTGTTTCATCTCTATCACCTTGAATAAGCAGTAGAACTGATTTGTTTAGGGCTGCTCGAACTGCATAAGAGATTAGACAAGGATTTTTAGACTTTCCTTTTTTGGGTTTTTTCGAAAACCCTAGAGAGAGAAGAACCCTAGCCGCATGCTTGCTTTTTCGATCACTTTGTTCTTGTGTTTAACTTGTTTATCACCTAGAACACGAGTAGAATAAGGTTGTTAGGGTGCTAGAAAACCTTAGAAGAGATTAGGAAAAAGTTTAGAAGTTTTTCCTTTTTGCTTGATCTTTTCCTTTTAGCTTAGCCGATTATCCTTTTTACTTTTGTCTTGCAAAACAAGCTTGTTTGTTTTTCCTTTTTGCTTGTTTGCTTTTCCTTTTTGCTTGTTTTCTTTTCCTTTTTGCTTATCTTGTTACCTAGAAACCTTTTACTGGTTGTTTTGTTTACCTTTGTGCAGGAAGCATGGAAGCCGAGTCTGAAGAAGAAGCTTCACTCGTCAGGAAGAACAAGCTTCTCATGGAGGCTATGTCGGCTCAACTCAACCAAAAAATGGTGGCAACCATGACCGAGATGACAAGGACCAACCTCAATGACATCCGGAGAGAGCTCAGAAAAGACATCAGGAGAGCTACTTGTCAAGTGCCAAACCGAGAGACTAGGAGAGAAGAGAGACCTCATGCAACTCGCCAAGAACATGATGGTTATGAGGAGACTGACAATGAGTATGAGCACCTCAGTTCATCCTCAAGAAGACATAGGCGTGTCCAAGAGAGAAGGATGAACCAGGGAGATGAGCTTGCTGGTTTGAAGATCAAGATACCCCCATTCCATGGCAAAGCTGATCCGGATGCCTACCTTGAGTGGGAGAAGAAGATTGAAAGTCTTGATGGAAAGGAACCAGTGGAAACATGGCCTAAGCTGAGGGCTATGATGCGTAGAGAGTTTGTTCCAAGAAAATACCACAAGGAAGTACTTCGAAAGCAGTCTGAGACCAAGCTATGCTCTTCAAACTCAGTCCACAAACAACAAGACAGCATGACATCACGTCCATTCAGTGATATTGGATCATCTAGCAAGGAACCAATCTGTTACAGCAAGGAGAAGACAGTCTATAAGCCTTTTAAAGAAGATAAACAATTCTGTTTATTCAGTGAAAAGGATAAGGAGGCATTGTTACAAGTAATGATGGATGTGGAGAAGCAAATCAAACGGACCAACACAGCACGTCCATCCATTGAAACACAGCATCAAGAACCAGCACCAGTTGCGCCTATCCAAGAAGATCAAGACAAAGTAACCTCCCATATCTTTCATAAAGAAGAGCAGCCTGTTCAGAACGTCATGGTCCCTTTAAAACAACACATGGTAGCAGAGAAGACACCCAGGGAACCTCAGAGAGCTCGTAGAATGAATCAACTAATTGTCTTTGATCCATGTGATTTCCAAAGGACCTTCTTAGGTACTTTTCTGTTCACTCCTTTTGTTTGGTACAAGAAAAGAGAAGTGGAACTATCAAGAAACGACTTGGATACGAGACATGTTGTATTTGAGCCTGGAGGAGAGGTCTGGAATCAGAAGAACAAGATCAAACAGATTAAGAAGAGTTCAGCTGCACCAACATTTGATTTTGTAGATTTCTCATCCTCTGAAGATAAGGGGTTGCACGTCTCAGCTCAGCAAGAGTTTCACTATGAAACCAACTGGAGAATGAAGCCAAATCAGTCACGGATCCAACAAACCAGACAACGCAGAAAATGGCCTCCTGATCATCAAGATATTGCTAGTTTTGCAAAACATGTCGGTTTGGATCTTTCCCAAGAGAAACTTATATCTGATTGTGATGGAAGGTTACAGACCTACTCGTGGAGACCTAGAGAATATTTCCACAAGATTATCACCCTTGGAGAGTGCTCTGTTCGTGCTAGAACAAGTTGGGGTCATAAGGAGTTTGAAGTTGATCAAAAGGACTTGCATCTTGACCATATCAAGATATGGAAGCCACCAGATATGCATCAACTTCAGTACCAATGCAAAGATTATCAAAATGTAATTGGAGATGAAGGAGTCACTAGAGTCAATGGTGAAGTGATTACTGGAGCAGGAGAAGAACTCATGTTTTCTTCTCAAATCAAAGAGATACCACCAGATAAACTTAGTCTACAACCATCTCCAAAGAAACCAACCCGGGGTAACTATCTAAACTCAAAGAAAAACATGAAGCCTGATTTGCTTGCTGTGGGTACAGGTCAAACTGTTTTGAGATCTACCATTTTCGAAAAGAGAAGCTATAATAATGATCAGAGTATCAAGAATGGGTTGTTGGCTAAGTTGATGATGCAACAATCAAACCTTGGAAACTGTCTAGCCGCCAGCTTTGACATAGGAACAGTCCGAGGGTCATATCTCAACAACCACAAGGAATTAACCATCAAACTCGACTGCCATGGAAACTTAACTCATCAGGGTCTCACATCGATTTGGAATCAAGTCCAAACCTTCTCAGATGAAAGAGTTATGGGTTCTACAAATCGGGTGATCCTGTATTGGCTATCTTTGAATTTTTCTGAGTTTAAAACATCTCAATCCTATATATGGCGACCAGGTGAGCATGCTAAGGTAAGTGATCATGTTTTCAAGAGTTCTTTTATCAATTACACAGATATGATGCACTTGTTTTTGTCAAAAGAGCCATGTGCAGATTATGATGAAGCTTGGAAGCATACAAGAAGAGAGAACAAGCATGTGGAAGACAAGCGGTTCAAGCCACCTGATTTGGATCAGGATAAGCACCAAGACGTCACTGGATTCATCCTCATCAAAGAAGCACCACCAGAGGCAGCACACAAGCCAAAACCGAGCAAAAACAAATTTGGGATAAGATTATTACTCTTTGATAAACTTTCATGTGCTAACTTGTTTTGTTTCAATATATCAGGTTTGAGTAATGAATCAGGAACTAAATGGATTAATGCCTTCTACATTTCCAAACCAGTCAGCAACAATGCCTATCAAAGAGGCTTGCTGATGTGATCATGGACCGGATCACTAAGGAGAGTCTAGATGAGCCACATAAAGCCACATTGCACCAACAACTTGGTGATGATGCTCTAGCCATTCCTGAAGGTCCCATGACTCGTTCCAGAGTCAAGAAGCTTAAGGAGAATGTTGTTGGATTACTCACTTCACATCCACAACAAGAAAGTCTTGGACAAGGTCTGATCCGAGATGTCTTGATCAACATTCAAGCCATCTCTACATCAAACTGAGTTAGTGTCTAGGCAAGACATGGGGTGCGTGCTCTTTTCCTTGCTTTTGGTTTTGTCCCATGAGGTTTTCCGGAGGAAGGTTTTTAACGAGGCCACAACTTGTCGTCACATCACATAGGCCCTATCTCGGTCCAAGGCTAAAAGAAGTTACATTTTTATTTCATTTTAAGCTTATGTTAAACTTAGACTATAGTTTCCTTTCTTTCCTTTTCTTGCTTAATGTCGAAACCCTAGAGAGCATGTTCTCTGGTGATGCGTCCCTAGGATGCTCTTTGGTTGATGGGAATGGATAATCCTTGCAAGAACGAATCAAAAGACTCAAGTCCTTCAAGGCGTGTGGATTGGATGGTGACACAAGAGGGATGGATGATCTCTTGATACTCCTAGATGAATGGTTTGGATATTACACACCAAACTAGACACCCTTAGGCTCTGGATATGACACACCAGACTCGGCACACTTCTTTTAGAGAGAGAGAGAGCCGCAAAGATGAATGTAACTTGTATAGAAAAGATTGGATGATTACATAAGGGTGTAGAGAACCCTTTAAATAAGAAACCAGAGACAAATCCTCTAGGGTTTCGACATGAACCAAAAAAGGAAAGAACTAAAACTATAGTCTATAAGTTTAAAATGAAATAAAATGCAACTTCTCTTAGTCTTGGACCGAGAATAGCACTTAGGTGATGTGTAGACAAGTTGTGGCCTCGTTAAAAACCTTCCTCCTGGAAAACCTCGTGGGACAAAACCAAAAGCAAGGAAAAGAGCACGCACCCCATGTCTTGCCTAGACACTAACTCAGTTGGTGTAGAGATGGCTTGAATGGTGATCAAGACATCTCGGATCAAACCTTTTCCAAGACCTTCTTGTTGTGGATGTGAAGTGAGTAATCCAACAACATTCTCCTTTAGCTTCTTGACTCTGGAACGAGTCATGGGACCTTCAGGAATGGCTAGAGCATCATCACCAAGTTGTTGGTGCAATGTGGCTTTATGTGGCTCATCTAGACTCTCCTTAGTGATCCGGTCCATGATCACATCAGCAAGCCTCTTTGATAGGCATTGTTGCTGACTGGTTTGGAAATGTAGAAGGCATTAATCCATTTAGTTCCTGATTCATTACTCAAACCTGATATATTGAAACAAAACAAGTTAGCACATGAAAGTTTATCAAAGAGTAATAATCTTATCCCAAATTTGTTTTTGCTCGGTTTTGGCTTGTGTGCTGCCTCTGGTGGTGCTTCTTTGATGAGGATGAATCCAGTGACGTCTTGGTGCTTATCCTGATCCAAATCAGGTGGCTTGAACCGCTTGTCTTCCACATGCTTGTTCTCTCTTCTTGTATGCTTCCAAGCTTCATCATAATCTGCACATGGCTCTTTTGACAAAAACAAGTGCATCATATCTGTGTAATTGATAAAAGAACTCTTGAAAACATGATCACTTACCTTAGCATGCTCACCTGGTCGCCATATATAGGATTGAGATGTTTTAAACTCAGAAAAATTCAAAGATAGCCAATACAGGATCACCCGATTTGTAGAACCCATAACTCTTTCATCTGAGAAGGTTTTGACTTGATTCCAATTCGACGTGAGCCCCTGATGAGTTAAGTTTCCATGGCAGTCGAGTTTGATGGTTAACTCCTTGTGGTTGTTGAGATATGACCCTCGGACTGTCCCTATGTCAAGGCTGGCGGCTAGACAGTTTCCAAGGTTTGATGGTTGCATCTTCAACTTAGCCAACAACCCATTCTTGATACTCTGATCATTATCATAGCTTCTCTTTTCCCAAATGGTAGATCTCAAAACAGTTTGACCTGTACTCACAGCAAGCAAATCAGGTTTCATGTTTTTCTTTGAGTTTAGATAGTTACCCCGGGTTGGTTTCTTTGGAGATGGTTGTAGACTAAGTTTATCTGGTGGTATCTCTTTGATTTGAGAAGAAAACATGAGTTCTTCTCCTGCTCCAGTAATCACTTCACCATTGACTCTAGTGACTCCTTCATCTCCAATTACATTTTGATAATCTTTGCATTGGTACTGAAGTTGATGCATATCTGGTGGCTTCCATATCTTGATATGGTCAAGATGCAAGTCCTTTTGATCAACTTCAAACTCCTTATGACCCCAACTTGTTCTAGCACGAACAGAGCACTCTCCAAGGGTGATAATCTTGTGGAAATATTCTCTAGGTCTCCACGAGTAGGTCTGTAACCTTCCATCACAATCAGATATAAGTTTCTCTTGGGAAAGATCCAAACCGACATGTTTTGCAAAACTAGCAATATCTTGATGATCAGGAGGCCATTTTCTGCGTTGTCTGGTTTGTTGGATCCGTGACTGATTTGGCTTCATTCTCCAGTTGGTTTCATAGTGAAACTCTTGCTGAGCTGAGACGTGCAACCCCTTATCTTCAGAGGATGAGAAATCTACAAAATCAAATGTTGGTGCAGCTGAACTCTTCTTAATCTGTTTGATCTTGTTCTTCTGATTCAAGACCTCTCCTCCAGGCTCAAATACAACATGTCTCGTGTCCAAGTCGTGTCTTGATAGTTCCACTTCTCCCTTCTTGTACCAAACAAAAGGAGTGAACAGGAAAGTACCTAAGAAGGTCCTTTGGAAATCACATGGATCAAAGACAATTAGTTGATTCATTCTACGAGCTCTCTGAGGTTCCCTGGGTGTCTTCTCTGCTACCATGTGTTGTTTTAAAGGGACCATGACGTTCTGAACAGGCTGCTCTTCTTTATGAAAGATATGGGAGGTTACTTTGTCTTGATCTTCTTGGATAGGCGCAACTGGTGCTGGTTCTTGATGCTGTGTTTCAATGGATGGACGTGCTGTGTTGGTCCGTTTGATTTGCTTCTCCACATCCATCATTACTTGTAACAATGCCTCCTTATCCTTTTCACTGAATAAACAGAATTGTTTATCTTCTTTAAAAGGCTTATAGACTGTCTTCTCCTTGCTGTAACAGATTGGTTCCTTGCTAGATGATCCAATATCACTGAATGGACGTGATGTCATGCTGTCTTGTTGTTTGTGGACTGAGTTTGAAGAGCATAGCTTGGTCTCAGACTGCTTTCGAAGTACTTCCTTGTGGTATCTTCTTGGAACAAACTCTCTACGCATCATAGCCCTCAGCTTAGGCCATGTTTCCACTGGTTCCTTTCCATCAAGACTTTCAATCTTCTTCTCCCACTCAAGGTAGGCATCCGGATCAGCTTTGCCATGGAATGGGGGTATCTTGATCTTCAAACCAGCAAGCTCATCTCCCTGGTTCATCCTTCTCTCTTGGACACGCCTATGTCTTCTTGAGGATGAACTGAGGTGCTCATACTCATTGTCAGTCTCCTCATAACCTTCATGCTCTTGGCGAGTTGCATGAGGTCTCTCCTCTCTCCTCTCTCTTTCTCTCCTAGTCTCTCGGTTTGGTGCTTGACTAGTAGCTCTCCTGATGTCTTCTCTAAGCTCTCTCCTGATGTCATTGAGGTTGGTCCTCATCATCTCGGTCATGGTTGCCACCATGTTTTGGTTGAGTTGAGCCGACATAGCCTCCATGAGAAGCTGACGAGTTAAGCTTCTTCTTCAGACTTGGAGACCATGCTTCCTGCACAAAGGTAACCAAAATAACCAGTAAAAGGTTTCTAGGGAACAAGACAAGCAAAAAGGAAAAAGAAAACAAGCAAAAAGGAAAAGAAAACAAGCTACAATGCAAGACAAAAGTGAAAAGGAAATCGACTAGCAAAAAGGAAAAAGATTCAAGCAAAAAGGAAATGGTCAAGCACAATGGAAAAACTTCTTAAACCTTTTCCTAAACTCTTCTAAGGTTTCTAGCACCCTAATAGTCTTCTTATGCTCGTGTTCAAGATGTTAAACAACCTAGACTAATGCACAAAGTGATCGGCAAGAAAGGGTATGCGCCTAGGGTTCTTCTCACTCTAGGGTTTTCGAAAAAAACCAAAAAAGGAAAGTCTTAAAATTCCTTGTCTAATCTCTTATGCACACGAGCAGCCCTAAACAAATCAGTTCTACTGCTTATTCAAGGTGATAAAGATGAAACATGAATGAAACAATCAAACACAACCGGAAACAAAAGATGCTACACGGATGCAATAAACAAAAGTAAACAAGAAATCAAACAAGAAACAAAAACAAAGAGAGAACGAGTACTTCCCAACCAAAGTTGCTCTGATACCACTTGATGCGTCCCTAGGATGCTCTTTGGTTGATGGGAATGGATAATCCTTGCAAGAACGAATCAAAAGACTCAAGTCCTTCAAGGCGTGTGGATTGGATGGTGACACAAGAGGGATGGATGATCTCTTGATACTCCTAGATGAATGGTTTGGATATTACACACCAAACTAGACACCCTTAGGCTCTGGATATGACACACCAGACTCGGCACACTTCTTTTAGAGAGAGAGAGAGCCGCAAAGATGAATGTAACTTGTATAGAAAAGATTGGATGATTACATAAGGGTGTAGAGAACCCTTTAAATAAGAAACCAGAGACAAATCCTCTAGGGTTTCGACATGAACCAAAAAAGGAAAGAAACTAAAACTATAGTCTATAAGTTTAAAATGAAATAAAATGCAACTTCTCTTAGTCTTGGACCGAGAATAGCACTTAGGTGATGTGTAGACAAGTTGTGGCCTCGTTAAAAACCTTCCTCCTGGAAAACCTCGTGGGACAAAACCAAAAGCAAGGAAAAGAGCACACGCCCCATGTCTTGCCTAGACACTAACTCAGCTTGATGTAGAGATGGCTTGAATGGTGATCAAGACATCTCGGATCAACCTTGTCCAAGACTTTTGTTGTGGATGTGAAGTGAGTAATCCAACAACATTCTCCTTTAGCTTCTTGACTCTGGAACGAGTCATGGGACCTTCAGGAATGGCTAGAGCATCCTCACCAAGTGGTTGATGCATTGTGGCTTTCATGTGGCTCATCTAGACCCTCCTTGTCCTCCTTAGTGATCCGGTCCATGATCACATCATATGCACTCTTAAAGGTTGCATGCTTGGTGCTTTCCCGCTAGATCACATCACCAAGAGGATGTTGACTAGCTTTCCATGGGTAACACATCACACAGCAGGAAGTTCATCCTCATATCCGCCCAATAGCAAGAGCAACCCACCACTTGACTTGATACTTTCATTTCACCTTCTTCATTAAGCCATTGTAGCCGGTATGGTTTTGGATGCTTT
>CAJHQQ010004880.1:0-22771 GCA_905132885.1 Moricandia moricandioides | reverse complement strand
AACCAGAATGTATCAAAATGTAAGAAGCTTTATTTTGACTCATAAATCAGTGGATAATCACCCTGAAGTTGAATCAATATCATTGGAGTATTGATGAAGAAGTTATCCCACTTTTAACCAAAGTGATTCCAATTTGCCATGTTTGGAGAGTTGGCAATTTCTTCTTGATACTAATAAAACCAAAATGAATGAAGATGTAAGAATCTTGATCTGGACTCCTAAATCAGTGTAGAATCACCCTGAAGTTGAATCAAGATCATAGGAGTTATGATGAAGATGTTATCCCACTTTTTACCGAAGTGACTCCAGTTTACCCTATTTGCAGATTTGGCAATTTATTCTTGATACTAATAAAACCAGAATGAATCACGATGTAAGAATCTTGGTTTGGACTCATTAATAAGTGTAGAATCACCCTGGAGTTGAATCAATATCATTGGAGTTATGATGAAGAAGTTATCCCACTTTCAACCGAAGTGATTCTAGTTTATCCTGTTTGGAGATTTGGCAATTTCTTCTTGATTCTAATCAAACCAGAATGTATCAAGATGTAAGAAGCTTTATTTTGACTCATAAATCAGTGGATAATCACCCTGAATTTGAATTAATATCATTGGAGTTATGATGAAGAAGTTATCCCACTTTTAACCGAAGTGATTCCAGTTTGCCTTGTTTGGAGAGTTGGCAATTTCTTTTTAATACTAATAAAACCATAATGAATCAAGATGTAAGAATCTTGATATGGACTCATAAATCAGTGTAGAATCACCCTGAAGTTGAATCAAGATCATAGGAGTTGTGATGAAGATGTTTTCCCACTTTTTACCGAAGTGACTCCAGTTAACCCTGTTTGGAGATTTGACAATTTCTTCTTGTTACTAATAAAACCAGAATGAATCACGATGTAAGAATCTTGATTTGGACTCATAAATAAGTTTAGAATCACCCTGAAGTTGAATCAAGATCATAGGAGTTATGATGAAGAAGTTATCCCACTTTTACCGAAGTGATTCCAGTTTGCCCTGTTTGGAGAGTTGGCAATTTCTTCTTGATACTAATAAAACCAGAATGAATCACGATGTAAGAAGCTTGATTTGGACTCATAAATCAGTGTAGAATCACCCTGAAGTTGAATCAAGATCATAGGAGTTATGATGAAGAAGTTATCCCACTTTTAACCGAAGTGACTCAAGTTTACCCTTTTTGGAGATTTGGCAATTTCTTCTTGATTCTAATCAAACCAGAATGAATCAAGATGTAAGAAGCTTTATTTGAACTCATAAATCAGTGGATAATCACCCAGAAGTTGAATCAAGATCATAGGAGTTATGATGAAGAAGTTATCCCACTTTTAACCGAAGTGACTCCAGTTTACCCTGTTTGGAGATTTGGCAATTTCTTCTTGATACAAATAAAAACAGAATGAATCATGATGTAAGAAGCTTTATTTGGACTCATAAATCCGTGTAGAATCACCCTGAAGTTGAATCAAGATCTTAGGAGTTATGATGAAGAAGTTATCCCACTTTTAACCGAAGTGACTCTAGTTTACCCTGTTTGGAGATTTGGCAATTTCTTCTTGATTCTAATCAAACCAGAATGAATCAAGATGTAAGAAGCTTTATTTGGAATCATAAATCAGTGGATAATCACCCTGAATTTGAATCAATATCATAGGAGTTATTATGAAGATGTTATTCCACTTTTAACCGAAGTATTCCAGTTTACCCTGTTGGGAGATTTGGCAAGTTCTTCTCGATTCTAATCAAACCAGAATGAATAAAGATGTAAGAATCTTGATTTGGACTCAAAAATCAGTGTAGAATCATCCTGAAGTTGAATCAAGATCATAGGAGTTATGATGAAGAAGTTATCCCACTTTTAACCGAAGTGACTCCAGTTTACCCTGTTTGGAGATTTGGCAATTTCTTCTTGATTCTAATCAAATCAGAATGTATCAAGATGTAAGAAGCTTTATTTTGACTCATAAATCAGTGGATAATCACCCTGAAGTTGAATCAATATCATTGGAGTTATGATGAAGAAGTTATCCCACTTTTAACCGAAGTGATTCGAGTTTGCTCTGTTTGGAGAGTTGGAAATTTCTTCTTGATACTAATAAAACCATAATGAATCAGGATGTAATAATCTTGATATGGACTCATAAATCAGTGTAGAATCACCCTGAAGTTGAATCAAGATCATAGGAGTTATGATGAAGATATTTTCCCACTTTTTACCGAAGTGACTCCAGTTTACCCTGTTTGGAGATTTGGCAATTTATTCTTGATACTAATAAAACCAGAATGAATCACGATGTAAGAATCTTGATTTGGACTCATTAATCAGTGTAGAATCACCCTGGAGTTGAATCAATATCATTGTAGTTATGATGAAAAAGTTATTCCACTTTTAATCGAAGTGATTCTTGTTTACCCTGTTTGGAGATTTGTCAATTTCTTCTTGATACTAATAAAACCAGAATGAATCACGATGTAAGAAGCTTTATTTGGACTCATAAATCAGTGTAGAATCACCCTGAAGTTGAATCAAGATCATAGGAGTTATGATGAAGAAGTTATCCCACTTTTAACCGAAGTGACTCCAGTTTACCCTGTTTGGAGATTTGGCAATTTCTTCTTGATTCTAATCAAACCAGAATGAATCAAGATGTAAGAATCTTTATTTGAACTCATAAATCAGTGGATAATCACCCTGAAGTTGAATCAAGATCATAGGAGTTATGATGAAGATGTTATCCCACTTTTAATCGAAGTGTTTCTAGTTTACCCTGTTTAGAGATTTGGCAATTTCTTCTTGATAAAAATAAAACCAGAATGAATCACGATGTAAGAATCTTGCTTTGGACTCATAAATCAGTGTAGAATCATCCTGAAGTTGAATCAAGATCATAGGAGTTATGATGAAGAAATTATCCCACTTTTAACCAAAGTGACTCCAATTTACCCTGTTTGGAGATTTGACAATTTATTCTTGATTCTAATCAAACCAGAATGAATCAAGATGTAAGAAGCTTTATTTGGACTCATAAATCAGTGGATAATCACCATAAAGTTAAATCAATATCATTGGATTTATGATGAAGAAGTTATCCCACTTTTAACCGAAGTGATTCCAGTTTGCCCTGTTTGGAGAGTTGGCAATTTCTTCTTGATACTAATAAAACCAGAATAAATCATGATGTAAGAATCTTGATTTGGACTCATAAATCAGTGTAGAATCGCCCTGAAGTTGAATCAAGATCATAGGAGTTATGATGAAGATGTTATCCCACTTTTTACCGAAGTGACTCCAGTTTACCCTATTTGCAGATTTGGCAATTTCTTCTTGATTCTAATCAAACTAGAATGTATAAAGATGTAAGAAGCTTTATTTTGACTCATAAATCTGTGGATAATCACCCTGAAGTTGAATCAATATCATTGGAGTTATGATGAAGAAGTTATCCCACTTTTAACCAAAGTGAGTGATTCCAGTTTGCCCTGTTTGGAGAATTGGCAATTTCTTCTTGATATTAATAAAACCATAATGAATCAAGATGTAAGAATATTGATCTGGACTCATAAATCAGTGTAGAATCACCCTGAAGTTGAATCAAGATCATAGGAGTTATGATGAAGAAGTTATCCCACTTTTAACCGAAGTGACTCCAGTTTATCCTGTTTGGAGATTTGGCAATTTCTTCTTGATTCTAATCAAACCAGAATGAATCAAGATGTAAGAATCTTGATTTGGACTCATAAATCAGTCTAGAATCACCCTGAAGTTGAATAAAGATCATAGGAGTTATGAAGAAGTTATCCCACTTCAAAACGAAGTGTTTCCAGTTTGCCATGTTTGGAGATTTGACAATTTATTCTTGATACTAATAAAACCAGAATGAATCACGATGTAAGAAGCTTGATTTGGACTCATAAATCAGTGTAGAATGAATCAAGATCATAGGAGTTATGATGAAGAAGTTATCCCACTTTTAACCGAAGTGACTCGAGTTTACCCTGTTTGGAGATTTTGCAATTTCTTCTTGATTCTAATCAAACCAGAATGAATCAAGATGTAAGAAGATTTATTTGGACTCATAAATCAGTGGATAATCACCCTGAAGTTAAATCAATATCATTGGAGTTATGATGAAGAAGTTATCCCACTTTTAACCGAAGTGATTCCAGTTTGCCCTGTTTGGAGAGTTGGCAATTTCTTCTTGATACTAATAAAATCAGAATGAATCACGATGTAAGAAGCTTGATCTGGACTCATAAATCAGTGTAGAATCACCCTGAAGTTGAATCAAGATCATAGGAGTTATGATGAAGAAGTTATCCCACTTTTAACCGAAGTGACTCCAGTTTACCCTGTTTGGAGATTTGGCAATTTCTTCTTGATTCTAATCAAACCAGAATGAATCAAGATTGAAGAAGCTTATTTGAACTCACAAATCAGTGGATAATCACCCTGAAGTTATTGAGATGAAGAACCAAAGAGAGACAATGTAAGAAAGGCTGATGAAGACAGAAGAATGATCAAGATGGAGTTATCCACACAGTTTGATCATATCTTGACCTGAAGTGGAGTGCAAGGCAAGCAAGGTTTAGGAATGAACAAAGAGTGTAGGGCAATCATTTAGGAGAGTCATGTGACCCTTTTTGGTCAATATGGACGTTGGGAGAAGCTGCCAAAGATGTGGAAACCAAAAGACAAGTGCAGAAAACAAGAAACTTAGAAACTAGGAATGTAGACTTGATTTTGGACCAGAATAAAGTTTTTGTTGAATGTCTCTTTGCCTGACCCCGACCTTGACTTTCTTGCTGACTCCCTCTTGGTATTCTTGGTGAGAATGAGCTTGAAATGGACTGAACAAAGGGCTGGTCGAATTTAGCCTGAAACAAACCCATAATGAGTTTGTTATGAACTCTCCATGGGCTGCAATACTTCTTCTTGGGAAACTTGATCCAAAACACATCCAAATGGTTTCTTGGACTTGAATTTTGTGGCTGATTCATCAGAAAGAGATAATGGATCCTTAACTTTGGGTTTGAACTTCTTTTGGGCTGAGAGAAACAAATCTGATCCATCTTCTTTTTTTTGGACCAAAAATCACTTGTCTAGCTAGGTCCATGGCAGCTTCAGTGTCACTCTCATTCAGCTCAGCTCGTCCTTGTGTAGTGTCACTCAGATGGTTCAGCTCCAAGTTCAGCTCATTCATCTCAATCACACTCACGTCAGCTGGTGTTAGCTCAATATGCTCGCTTTTCTTCCATCCTGGTTTGTCCTTTGTTTGATGATCAGCTGGGTCAGCCATGGTTACATCATACCCTCCTCCTTTAAAATGATTTGTCCTCAAGTTAGACACAAGACACAAGTTCAAGCAAAGAAACATGTAAGCAACAACAAAGAAAAGTTTTAGAAAGAAACTTCCTTGGAGTGTTGAAGCTGTTTTTCTCAAGTACTTCCATCTCCAAAATTCTGGCTGATAAGCAAGGTATCTTCTCTTGTTCCTTGTACTCGTTTGAGACTTATCCTGATGATCCTGGACACTCAAAACACAACCTAGATATCCAGAATCATATGTGCAAGACATGTTCTTGTTTAGATCAAAAATCAAACATTTCCTCTTTAGAACATGTAGCACATGCCTCAGACATTCATTATGCATATCAAAGAAAATATTGTAAACCAGAATAGTATCAAGACACAAAATAGCATAGTTCTTAAAGAACAACTTCAGTACATGCAAAAGCTTCTCATATTCAGAACACACAAGATCAAACTCAAACTGAGAATCACTTATCACATGTTTCAAAGGTTTAGCAGGTTTGTCAAAGAATGTGTTATACACCAGTATATTATCAAGGCTCAAAACAACACCATTCTCAAAGAGTGATCTCAAAACATGCCAAGGTTTATCAGTTTCAGAACATACATGAGTAGGTTTCAAAACAAAATCAAACACAAACTCGTTTTCAGCTCTAAATGGTTTTAGTTCCTGCAAATTCCTAACCATAGATTCGTCCAAGGCACAAGTGGATGCAAACAAATCATCAGTGACAAGTTCATGCTTAGAACAACTCAGAACAAAACTATTTTCTTTGAAGACAAATGAATCAAACGATTTTCTAGAATAGAAAACAGGCTGTTGCAGAACAAACTCCAGTGACTTTTCATGATGATCAAAGCTTTTGTTATGTTCCATAAACTGATCAAAACTCAAAACAAGACCAAGATTGATGTCACTACCACATGAAAAACGTTTTTGATCACAAAATTTATCTGGTTCAAGCTTCTTAAAAGAATGAATCATGTTATCAAAAACATTGTTTAAAACACAAAATTCTTTTACTTTTTCTAGACCAAAACGTTTTACATCATTGGAACTAACCATAACAAAAATTTTAGACAGAGAATTAACCAGATCAAATCCCTTACAGTGCTCTTGCAGGCTAGGGAACAAAGACTTGGGAATAGTTCTCAGCTCCAAGCTGCTCTGCTGCTCCATCACTTCACCTTGTTTTAAAATCATTTGTTCTGTTTTTGTTGAGTGTTCTTCTGAGACCTTTGATGGCTCTGTTTTCAGTTCTTGGACAATCTGCTCCTGCTTGCTACAACCCTTTGGATCAACAACTCCTGAGTAAGGTCGTGAGGTTGGTCTCCTTTGTTGGTCTGTTACAAAATCTTGCAGTACTTGTTGCGCAATCTTTTTGAAATCATCTTGAAACTGTTGGCTGTCCAAATAATCAAGTGATGCTGGTTGTTTTTGTGACTTCTTTATGGGATCACGACCATAGCAAGCTCCTGTCTCTTCTGTGGCATGTCTAGGACGTTCTCTGCTCCTCCTAGTTGGTCCTTCTTGCCTCACTGGTCGTGCCTTTTCCTGCACAGAATCAGAATGGTTAAAAACCGATTTTTCTTTTCTCATCAAATTCTGTCTTTTTTCAAGCAAACTCTTTGTGGAAGAACTGAATTGATCATGATGTGTGATCCTCCTGTTAAGCCTTTCCAGTGACCTCCTAGAATGTATCCTTTCCTGCTCATAACCAGACTCATCAATAGCATAAGAATCTCTTTTTCTCATAGATTTTTCTCTTCTTTTCAACGCTGCTTTTGTTGCAGAATCAAACAGGTTGTAATCTAACTCCTTCTCAGGACGTCTCCTCCTGAAATTGCTTCCTCCGGACATGGCTTCCAGTTAGAATCTCAACAAGAAAAATTAGCACAATATCAGATAGCCTAAGCCTCACAATCTCTCAAGTGTTTCTCTCTGATTTTTCTGTGATTTTTTTTTCTGTCAATCCAGTAACTCAGTAACAAACAAAGATCAAGCTTTAGAGAACAATCCCCAACCCCAAAGAGATAGAAAGATTGCAAGATTTTTGTTTGCAAGAGGCTTTACCACCAGGGCTGGATTTCTCTTCAGCATTAGTCGGATTTCTCCTCGACTTTTCTTTGGTTTTTTTCTTTTGATTTTCGTTTTTTTTTCCTTTTTTTTGATAATCTGGTTGGCCCTCTTGCAGATACAACAGATAGACAGAAAAGAATGTTTGATACAGAGAACAAAGATCAGATGATCAAAAATCCCAAAAACAGAAAGAATGTGAAAAGTCAGAATCAAACCAGAGATCAAGAGCCTTCAAATCTGCTCTGATATCAAATGATGAACCCCTGGAGAGGAGATCCTTTTGTCCCTGATACTTTTGAAGGAAGATCTGATGGTTTTCAGAGAGATCTGGGTTCTTTTTGATGATGATGGATGGATTGATTGGATGATCTTCAGAAATGATCTATGAACTGATCAGATCTTGTGTAGATGTGTCTAAGATCAAGAGAATGAACTCTGTTTGTGATCAAAGACAAGTTTTGCTTGCAGAGAATGAACTCCTAGCAATCAGTGTTCATGGATGAACAAGGGATTCACAGATTTAGAGAGAATTTTGATAAAAAGGTGAATGTCTATTATTCTGGTCGTGCCTACACTTATATAGATTACAAAAGATGTGGAAACCAAAAGACAAGTGCAGAAAACAAGAAACTTAGAAACTAGGAATGTAGACTTGATTTTGGACCAGAATAAGGTTTTTGTTGAATGTCTCTTTGCCTGACCACGACCTTGACTTTCTTGCTGATTCCCTCTTGGTATTCTTGGTGAGAATGGGCTTGAAATGGACTGAACAAAGGGCTGGTCGAATTTGGCTTGAAACAAACTCATAATGAGTTTGTTATGAACTCTCCATGGGCTGCAATACTTCTTCTTGGGAAACTTGATCCAAAACACATCCAAATGGTTTCTTGGACTTGAATTTCATGGCTGATTTATCAGAAAGAGATAATGGATCCTTAACTTTGGGTTTGAACTTCTTTTGGGCTGAGAGAAACAAATCTGATCCATCTTCTTTTTTTTGGGCCAAAAATCACTTGTCTAGCTAGGTCCATGGCAGCTTCAGTGTCACTCTCATTCAGCTCAGCTCGTCCTTGTGTAGTGTCACTCAGATGGTTCAGCTCCAAGTTCAGCTCATTCATCTCAATCACACTCACGTCAGCTGGTGTTAGCTCAGTATGCTCGCTTTTCTTCCATCCTGGTTTGTCCTTTGTTTGATGATCAGCTGGGTCAGCCATGGTTACATCAAATCACCCTGAAGTTGAATCAAGATCATAGGAGTTATGATGAAGAAGTTATCCCACTTTTAACCGAAGTGACTCCAGTTTACCCTGTTTGGAGATTTGGAAATTTCTTCTTGATTCTAATCAAACCAGAATGAATCAAGATGTAAGAAGATTTATTTGGACTCATAAATCAGTGGATAATCACCCTGAAGTTAAATCAATATCATTGGAGTTATGATGCAGAAGTTATCCCACTTTTAACCGAAGTGATTCCAGTTTACCATGTTTGGAGAGTTGGCAATTTCTTCTTGATACTAATAAAACCAGAATGAATCACGATGTAAGAAGCTTGATTTGGACTCATAAATCAGTGTAGAATCACCCTGAAGTTGAATCAAGATCATAGGAGTTATGATTAAGAAGTTATCCCACTTTTAACCGAAGTGACTCCAGTTTACCCTGTTTGGAGATTTGGCAATTTCTTCTTGATTCTAATCAAACCAGAATGAATCAAGATGTAAGAAGCTTTATTTGAACTCATAAATCAGTGGATAATCACCCTGAAGTTATTGAGATGAAGAACCAAAGAGAGACAATGTAAGAAAGGCTGATGAAGACAGAAGAATGATCAAGATGGAGTTATCCACACAGTTTGATCATATCATGACCTGAAGTGGAGTTCAAGGCAAGCAAGGTTTAGGAATGAACAAAGAGTGTAGGGCAAGCATTTAGGAGAGTCATGTGACCCTTTCTGGTCAATATGGACGTTGGGAGAAGCTGCCAAGAAGAGAAGTCACATGTTGCCTTAAGAATTCAAATGCAAGCAGCTGTCACTTTCACTCCCTAAACCTGTGCCCTTGTCTCTTTCTGTTCAGTCTTTATTTTATTCTTTCTGGTTGTCTATATAGTATGTAACAAGGATCTGAATACAAGCAAGGAGAATAAGTCTCCCATTCTGATTACACTCTCTCTCTCTCTCTCAAACTCGTCCATATTCTCTCTCTACTTGTTCTTCATCATTCTTCATCTGTTCTTCATCATTCTTCATCAAATACTTCACTGTTCTTCATTCTACACATCATAATCTCTCATTCTAACATGGTATCAGAGCTTTAAGCTCCTAAATTCATTAAATTCCGCAAAATCCATTCTGTTCTTCCATTTACTCTGTTTTCCAGTTACTCTGTTTTTAGCTACTCTGTTTTCTCTGTTTTACTCTTGTCTACTCTGTTTCCCTTCATTCTGTTATCAGAATATCTTTCTTATGGCATCTAAGCTCCTCAACTCTCTGGTTATTCAGAAATCTCATTTTGTTTCTGGTTTGTAAAATTTTTGTGTTCTTCATCTTTACCCACTGGACAATAGCTTTATCCATTGGGTAAAAGAAAGTCTACCATGGAAATAGAAAGGAGAAGCTTGATTCCAGTAACCCTTGAGGGTAATAACTACTTACTTTGGTCAAGAGTGGCCAGAGTTACCTGGGGAAGTCATGGACTTTGGGACAGCCATATCATGAAGGCTGAAGCTTCAAAGAGGATGACTCAAGAGGATGGTCAAGTTATTTGTCTGAGGGATGAAGACAAGTGGGTCAGAGAGGACCAACAAGCACTTGAGATCATCCACAACTCTCTATCAGAATCAATCTTGGAAGCTTACTCACATTGTGAAACTGCCAAGGATATTTGGGAAAGTCTTCAAACAGTGTATGGGAATCTATCCAACCTGAGCCGTGTGTTTGAAGTCAAGAGGATTATCAACAACCTGAGCCAGGAGGAAGTAGATTTCAATCAGTATTTTGGCAAGTTCAGAAGCTTATGGGCAGAGATGGATGTGCTCAGACCCTTCTCCTTGGATCCGGAGGTTATCAAGGAAAGATATGAACAAGACAAGGTCTTCAGCCTTCTCCTGAACCTAAATCCATCCTACAATCACCTAATCAAGCATATTATGAGAGAAGACAAGCTCCCCAACCTTGAAGGTGTGTGTGCTCTGGTTCAAAGAGAACATGTATCTCACACTCTCTTTACAAAGGAACGGAAGCCAGAACCCCTTGTAAAAGATATGCACAGCAAGAAAGGAAAGATGGTGCTGGTACCTGGATAGAAGAAGGTCAAGAAAAGACATGTCAGGAAGGGTATCAAGCAAAGCTGGTTTGATACCAAACCTGTTGGAAGGAAACTCAAGGAGGATGAGCAACAAGTTCTTAAATGAGCATCCATGTATTCAGCCTTCATAAGCGATTCTCATGGAGGAGGAGTTTGGAACAAGGCAGTGATCAATGATGGCCCCATCAGAATGAGTGATATTGAGCCTCTAATCGAAGCTGCCAAAGCCATTATCTCCTCCAAGAAGTCTGGTACACATTCCCTTGTCTCTAAGCCAATTATAATAGATTCTGGAGCTAGTCATCATATGATTAGTGATAAGAATCTAATTAGTAATGTTAGGCCTGCTTTAGGGAATGTAGTAGTAGCAAATAGTGATAAGGTGAAGATAGAAGGAATAGGGAACCTTAAGTTGTTTGATAGGGAATCCACTGCCTTCTACATGCCTAGTTTTACATCTAACTTGCTCTCAGTGAGAAAAGCCACGGTTGACCTAAATTGTCAGGTTGTTTTTAGGCCTAATGATGTTGAGTTTCAAGATCTTAAGACAGGGAAGGTGATTGGAGAAGGAAACATCAAAGATGGTTTATACCATCTCCAAAAGACTAAGCCTTCTTATCCTTCTACTTCTACTCCTTTATGCATGACCAGTTCTAATCTATGTGATAGCACTACTTGGCACGCTGATGTGATCATGGACCGGATCACTAAGGAGGACAATGAGGAGAGTTTAGATGAGCAACATGAAGCCACAATGCATCAACCATTTGATGAGGATGCTCTAACCATTCCTGAAGGTCCCATGACTCGTTCCAGAGTCAAGAAGCTTAGGGAGAATGTTGTTGGATTACTCACTTCACATCCACAACAAGAAGGTCTTGGACAAGGTTTGATCCGAGATGTCTTGATCACCATTCAAGCCATCTCTACACCAAACTGAGATAGTGTCTAGGCAGACATGGGGTGCGTGCTCTTTTCCTTGCTTTTGGTTTTGTCCCACGAGGTTTTCCAGGAGGAAGGTTTTTAACGAGGCCACAACTTGTCTACAAATCACCTAAGTACTATACTCGGTCCAAGCCTATTAGAAGTTGCATTTCATTTCATTTTAACTTATAAACTATAGTTTGCTTTCTTTCCTTTTTTGGTTCATTGTCGAAAACCCTAGAGGCATGTCTCTGGTTTTCTTATTTAAAGGGTTCTCTACACCCTTATGTGATCATCCAATCTTTTCTATACAAGTTTATTCATCTTTGCGGCTCTCTCTCTCTCTAAAAGAAGTGTGCCGAGTCTGATGTGTCATATCCAGAGCCTAAGGGTGTCTAGTTTGGTGTGTAATATCCAAACCATTCATCTAGGAGTATCAAGAGATCATCCATCCCTCTTGTGTCACCATCCAATCCACACGCCTTGAAGGACTTGAGTCTTTTGATTCGTTCTTGCAAGGATTATCCATTCCCATCAACCAAAGAGCATCCTAGGGACGCATCACACGCTAGATTAGGACATCCTCACTCTATTGCATTAGAACTCATGATGCCTGATATGTCATTTAGTCACTTGGATTGTGAAGCATGCATCCTAGGAAAGCATTGCAAATCTGTTTTTCCAACATCAGTAACCATCTATGAAAATGCTTTGACTTAGTTCATTCTAATGTTTGGACCTCTCCATGTATGTCTAGGGATAATCACAAGTATTTTGTCACTTTTATAGATGAGAAATCAAAGTATACTTGGTTAACATTGCTGCCTTCTAAGGATCGTGTGTTAGATGCTTTTATGAACTTTCAATCTTATGTCACTAACCACTTTAAGGCCAATGTGAAGGTACTGAGATCAGACAATGGAGGAGAGTATACAAGTCATGCTTTCAAGAATCACTTGGCAAAACATGGCATAATCCACCAAACAAGCTGTCCCTATACACCTCAACAAAATGGAGTGGCTGAAAGAAAGAATAGGCATCTCATGGAGGTTGCTCGATCAATGATGTTCCATGCCAATGTTCCTAAGAGATTCTGGAGTGATGCTGTGGTGACAGCATGCTACCTTATTAATCGGATCCCAACTAAGGTGCTGAAGGATATATCTCCTTATGAAGTGTTGAACCAAACCAAACCATCCATTCATCACCTCAGAGTGTTTGGATGCGTGTGCTTTGTATTGATACCAGGAGAGCAACAGAACAAGCTAGAAGCAAAGAGTATGAAGTGTATGTTCATAGGATACTCTTCTACACAGAAAGGATACAAGTGCTACAATCCTGAAACAAGAAGAGTGCTTGTATCTAGAGATGTGAAGTTTATGGAAGGAAAAAATTCTATGCTGAGAAGAATTGGGATGAGCTCAAAGATCTGTCTCAAGCATCAGATAAGGCCAATAACCTGAGGATCATCTTAGAGAATCTTGGAATCAGTTTATCAAGGGAAAAGGAGATCACCAGATGATGTGATCATGGAAAGCACCAAAGAATGGAAGCATGAACCTGAACCTGAAGAGCTTGAGGATGCAACCTTTAAGAGTGCATTTGATGTGATCATGGACCGGATCACTAAGGAGAACAGGGAGAGTCTAGATAAGCCACATGAAGCCACATTGCACCAACAACTTGGTGATGATACTCTAGCCATTCCTGAAGGTCCCATGACTCGTTCCAGAGTCAAGAAGCTCAAAGAGAAGGTTGTTGGATTACTCACTTCACATCCACAACAACAAAGTCTTGGACAAGGTCTGATCCGAGATGTCTTGATCACCATTCAAGCCATCTCTACATCAAGCTGAGTTAGTGTCTAGGCAAGACATGTGGTGCGTGCTCTTTTCCTTGCTTTTGGTTTTGTCCCACGAGGTTTTCCAGGAGGAAGGTTTTTAACGAGGCCACAACTTGTCTACACATCACCTAAGTCCTATCTCGGTCCAAGACTATAGAAGTTTACATTTTTAATTCATTCCATTTAAAAGCTTATGTTAAACTCTAGTTTCCTTTTTTGGTCTTTGTCGAAACCCTAGAGGATTTGTCTCTGGTTTCTTATTTAAAGGGTTCTCTACACCCTCTTGTAATCATCCAGCTTTTTAATATCAAGTTATCTTTTCTCCTTGACGGCTCTCTCTCTAGAAAGGTGTCGAGTTCTGGTGTGTAGTATCCAGAGTCTAAGGGTGTCTAATTTGGTGTGTCATATCCAAGTTATTCATCTAGGAGTATCAAGAGATCATCCATCCCTCTTGTGTCACCATTCAATCCACACGCCTTGAAGGACTTGAGTCTCTGATTCATTCTTGCAAGGATCTATCCATTCCCATCAACCAAAGAGCATCCTAGGGACGCATCAAGTGGTATCAGAGCAACTTTGGTTGGGAAGTACTCGCTATCCTTTCTTGTTTCTTTTTGTTTTTCATTCATATCTCATCTATAACATCCTGAAAAGCATTAGAATTCCTTTTTTTAGGGCTGCTCGTGACTGCATAAGAGTTTAGACAAGAATTATAGGACTTTCCTTATTTGGTTTCATGCGAAAACCCTAGAGAGATAAAAACCCTAGCCGCATGTACCTTGTTGTCGATCACTTTGTGCATTAGTTTAACTTGTTTATCACCTTGAACACGAGCATACTAAGGCTGTTAGGTTGCTAGAAAACCTTAGAAAAGATTAGGAAAAAGTTTAGAAGCATTTCCTTTTTGCTTGAAATCGATTTCCTTTTTCTAGCCGATTTCCTTTTCACTTTTGTCTTGCATTGTAAGCTTGTTTTCTTTTCCTTTTTACTTGTTTTCTTTTTCCTTTTTGCTTGTCTTCTTCCCTAGAAACCTTTTACTGGTTGTCCTGTTTGTCTTTGAGCAGGAACCATGGTGTCCGAGTCTGAAGAAGAAGCTTAACTCGTCAGCTTCTCATGGAGGCTATGTTGGCTCAACTCAATCAAAACATGGTTGCAACCATGACCGAGATGATGAGGACCAACCTCAATGACCTCAGGAGAGAGCTTAGAGAAGACATCAGGAGAGCTACTAGTCAAGCACCAAACCGAGAGACTAGGAGAGAAAGAGAGAGGAGAGAGGAGAGACCTCATGCAACTCGCCAAGAGCATGATGGTTATGAGGAGACTGACAATGAGTATGAGCACCTCAGTTCATCCTCAAGAAGACATAGGCGTGTCCAAAAGAGAAGGATGAACCAGGGAGATGAGCTTGCTGGTTTGAAGATCAAGATACCCCCATTCCATGGCAAGGCTGATCCGGATGCCTACCTTGAGTGGGAGAAGAAGATTGAAAGTCTTGATGGAAAGGAACCAATCTGTTACAGCAAGGAGAAAGAAGTCTCGAAGCCATTTAAAGAAGATAAACACTTCTGTTTATTCAGTGAAAAGGTTAAGGAGGCATTGTTGCAAGTAATGATGGGTGTGGAGAAGCAAATCAAACGGACCAACACAGCACGTCCATCCATTGAAACACAGCATCAAGAACTAGAACTGGTTGCGCCTACCCAAGAAGATCAAGACAAAGTAACCTCACATATCTTTCATAAAGAAGAGCAGCCTGTTCAGAACGTCATGGTCCCTTTAACACAACACATGGTAGCAGAGGAGACACCCAGGGAACCTCAGAGAGCTCATAGAATGAATCAACTACTTGTCTTTGATCCATATGATTTCCAAAGGACCTTCTTAGGTACTTTTCTGTTCACTCCTTTTGTTTGGTACAAGAAAAGAGAAGTGGAACTATCAAGACACGACTTGGATATGAGACATGTTGTATTTGAGCCTGGAGGAGAGGTCTGGAATCAGAAGGACAAGATCAAACAGATTAAGAAGAGTTCAGCTGCACCAACATTTGATTTTGTAGATTTCTCATCCTTTGAAGATAAGGGGTTGCACGTCTCAGCTCAGCAAGAGTTTCACCATGAAACCAACTGGAGAATGAAGCCAAATCAGTCACGGATCCAACAAACCAGACAACGCAGAAAATGGCCTTCTGATCATCAAGATATCGCTAGTTTTGCAAAACATGCCGGTTTGGATCTTTCCCAAGAGGAACTTATGTCTGATTGTGCTGGAAGGTCACAGACCTACTCGTGGAGACCTGGAGAATATTTCCACAAGATTACCACCCTTGGAGAGTGCTCTGTTCGTGCTAGAACAAGTTGGGGTCATAAGAAGATTGAAGTTGATCAAAAGGACTTGCATCTTGACCATATCAAGATATGGAAGCCACCAGATATGCAGCAACTTCAGTACCAATGCAAAGATTCTCAAAATGTAATTGGAGATGAAGAAGTCACTAGAGTCAATGGTGAAGTGATAACTGTGTTAAAATTAAAAAGAGAATAGCCAGAGGAAAGGATTTAGTCCATGATCAAAGACAAGTGCATCAAGAGAAATTGATTTGGGCTATCTGTGCAGTCTTGCTCCACAAGCTACCGTCTTGACCTAACCTGACTTGCAAGGCAAGGAATGAGTTAGGGAGGACCTTGTGGACGTGATAAGCTCCAGAAAACTAAGGATACTCAGTTTGAATTCAAAAGGAAGGATCTGGTTTGATTTAAGCAAGAAGAAGTCACATGGGTGCATAAGGAGCTGTGTAGACCTGTCACTATCACCAAGGAAGGTTGTGCCTCTCCTCATGTCCCTTTCTACTCTTCCTGGACGAGCCAGACCGTGGATTTATCCCCTTTGGCCTCTTCTCAGTCCATACAGAATTATTTGTTTATGTTTCCATTGTTTAGTAATTGTTTAATCATGTGTATTGCCTATTTAAAGGCTTCCCCATCACTTGTAACACTAACCAGAATCAATAGACAAGTTTCTCTCACTCTAAACTCGTGGTTCTCTCTCTCTTGCTTGTGTCTAAACAATATTCACAATGTAAGGAGATAAGCATTATGGTTTAGAGGCTGCCTTAACTCTATCTCTCTTAAGGCAGCCTAATACTTGTAAAACTCAGTCTAAACTCTTCTTTATCTCCTCTTAAGCTCTAGATTACTGATTCTAAATCCTCTTCATCTTAGGTACACAAACTCAAAGTGTTGTGTTACTTCAGAAGGATAGATTCAAACTAGAGATTCTTTGCCACACATAACCAGTTTGCTGTCTAGGATCTTGGTTATAGTGTAGGCTATTTAAGAGGATTCAACCACCAGTTGGTTGTGTCTTCCTTTGAATGGTGAGTTCCTGTTGTATGGTTGAAGAGGATTCAGTTACAAGTTAACTGAATACTTTCTTGACATGAGACAAACACTCATGAATTCCAACATGGTATCAGAGCTTTGTTGCTCTTCTTTGGGAACAAACTCACCTCTTTTCTCTCTGTTTTTGAATAAATACTTTCTCTCTCACTCTGATATAGTGTTAGCTTGGTCAGTACTTGTTAGTATCTTGAATCAAGGTTGAGGAAGAGAAAGAATTCGAAAATGCTTCCCCATTATGCTTTATCCATTGGATAATAGCTTTCTCTTAATGAAGCATCTCTTTGACCAGTGGACAAACTGTTTTGATCCATTGGTTTAATTGTTGTCTAAGCCACAGGAAACACTTGTTCATGTGTTATTCTGATGGTTCTCTTGTTTCAAGCTCTGGAAAACATCAGTTCATGAGTTATTCCAGTGGCACATGTCTAAGATCAGTGGATAAAATAATTGTCCAAAGGTCCATTGTGTTTCAGCTACTATAGCTCAAACTCTTGATGAGTATTGGATGCTCCTGGCTGTTAATGCTTCCGCAAAACTCAAGAAAACAGAGCAAAACTCTGTCCATTAGAACTCTTGAGCACATTTCTATTTCTATTCTCTATTCTCTCATTCTGTGATTCACAGGATACTTATTCTCCATAATTCTCTCATTCTCTGGCTACTAATACTCTGGTTACATCATTCTCTACTCTCTACTTATACTCTGGTTACTCAATTCTCTATTCTCACAATCTTGTTTAGAATCTACCTAAGGTTGTTAAACTGTCTTGAAGTTAAGCTATCTTGAAAGAATAGTCTTGCTTCTGTCTTTTGGGAAAATAATTGTCTTGTTGCCTGAATGCTTAGTCTTGATGATTAGGATTCAGAGAAGTGTTGCTAGGATAGAATCATGAAGATATCTGTCCACTGCTTGTTGTACTTGTTTGAAATGTGTTTTTAAAGATCAGACTTGGTGAAAACCCATTCTCTGATCTCTTGTTGTCGATTGATGCTTGTCTTAGTGTTGGTTTGACAGGTTTCCCATGTTGATCAGAGCCTGCACAATATGCATATTCCTGACCATGGAGATTTGCCCATGTTGTTCAGAGCCTACACAAGATGTATATTCCTGAACCATGGAGAGATTGCTCAGAAGTGACTTACCTGATGCCAAGAGGGTGGAAAGGAAGTACACTCAAGAGAAAAGGCCACATTTCAAGCCAAGAGGCTGTGGTCTCAAGGCATTGGTGATCATCATTGGCTCTCATCTTCCAAGCTTGAACACATACTCTCATTCTCAGGTCAAGCTTGAGGAGGGGTGTTAATATGAGAAGCCAATGTCCATTCTTCATAAACTTATGCAAGGGAAGTACCTAAAACTATACTTATTCTTGTTTGAATAGGTTTGCCCCTTGAGAATTGATGCAGGTGTGTGTGCATTGTTTGAATCAGGTACTTGGACCTCATGAGAAGAGTCTGGTCGTGGAACAAACCCTTTTATGATGGCAGGATGTCAGAAGAAAGGGGGAGACTAAGAACCAGCCACATCGAGAGTTCCAAGCAGTTTTGAGTGTGCAGCAAGGAAGGCATTGGTGCCTGCTTGTCATTTAAGTAAGGCCATGATCCAGGGTTTATGAGTCCCTAAACTAGATCATAAGACTCATAAACCCACTGGCCAATCCCTAGGCTGAAGGTAGTTGCACTCTTTTTCCCTAAGTGATGGTTTTATCCCATGAGGTTTTTCTACACTTAGGTTTTTAATGAGGCAAGTACTCTCAGTTCCAAGCTTGCCCAAGGATCTCCTATGGTCAAGCTTGAGGGGGAGTGTTAAAATTAAAAAGAGAATAGCCAGAGGAAAGGATTTAGTCCATGATCAAAGACAAGTGCATCAAGAGAAATTGATTTGGGCTATCTGTGCAGTCTTGCTCCACAAGCTACCGTCTTGACCTAACCTGACTTGCAAGGCAAGGAATGAGTTAGGGAGGACCTTGTGGACGTGATAAGCTCCAGAAAACTAAGGATACTCAGTTTGAATTCAAAAGGAAGGATCTGGTTTGATTTAAGCAAGAAGAAGTCACATGGGTGCATAAGGAGCTGTGTAGACCTGTCACTATCACCAAGGAAGGTTGTGCCTCTCCTCATGTCCCTTTCTACTCTTCCTGGACGAGCCAGACCGTGGATTTATCCCCTTTGGCCTCTTCTCAGTCCATACAGAATTATTTGTTTATGTTTCCATTGTTTAGTAATTGTTTAATCATGTGTATTGCCTATTTAAAGGCTTCCCCATCACTTGTAACACTAACCAGAATCAATAGACAAGTTTCTCTCACTCTAAACTCGTGGTTCTCTCTCTCTTGCTTGTGTCTAAACAATATTCACAATGTAAGGAGATAAGCATTATGGTTTAGAGGCTGCCTTAACTCTATCTCTCTTAAGGCAGCCTAATACTTGTAAAACTCAGTCTAAACTCTTCTTTATCTCCTCTTAAGCTCTAGATTACTGATTCTAAATCCTCTTCATCTTAGGTACACAAACTCAAAGTGTTGTGTTACTTCAGAAGGATAGATTCAAACTAGAGATTCTTTGCCACACATAACCAGTTTGCTGTCTAGGATCTTGGTTATAGTGTAGGCTATTTAAGAGGATTCAACCACCAGTTGGTTGTGTCTTCCTTTGAATGGTGAGTTCCTGTTGTATGGTTGAAGAGGATTCAGTTACAAGTTAACTGAATACTTCTTGACATGAGACAAACACTCATGAATTCCAACAAGCTGAGCAAGAAGAACTCATGGTTTTCTTCTCAATGCGTTAAGCCATTGATGAACTTAGTCTTGCAACAATTCAGAACCAGACCGGTGGTCTATTAGAATCAGAAAAACATGAAACCTGATATCTTTCAAACTAGGACAGCAAAGTGAGAAGATTTTGAATCTGTCTACTATTCATCCAAAACCTAACCAGACTTGACCTTGCAAGGCAAGGAATGAGTGGGGAAGACATTATGGACGTGGCTAATGCTCCAGAAGTCAAGGCAATTCAGTTTGAATGCAATTGGAACTAGCTGGTCTGATTTAGACAAGAAAGAGAGCAAGTGGTGCATAAGAAGAAGGACTGACCTGTCACTATCACACCAAGCTGTGTGTGCCTCTTCCTCCAGTCACTTTCTCACCATTCTGGACGTGCCCAGCCTGTCCCAGCCAGCCTGCCCCTTCTGATTTCCCCACAATATTATTGTTTATCCCATTCCCTACACAAGTATTGTTTATTAGCTAGTTTGTTGTGTAGTTGGGCTATATATTAGCCTCTCTTGTAATCAAAACAAATTAAGCTGAAAGTGGGGAGTTCCCCTTTCTTCTCACCATTCTCCTGTCTCATTAATCTCTCTATTCTCTGGTTACTTACTCTCTTACACGAAATCTCTCACAATAATCTCATACTCCTCCTAAATCTCTCTTATTCTCCAATACTCTATATTGCAGTCTCTTTAAATCTCACTTGTCTCTCTGATTCTCTTTCTCTTACATCATTCTTTACTCTGTTTCTACATCACTCACACACCATAATCTGTCTATTCTCACATGGTATCAGAGCTCCCAAGCTCCTGAAACTCAAAGCTTCCGCAAATCAAGCACAAGCTCACCCTCATGGCTGTTTTAAAACAATTGGAGAAGTTTCTGTCTAGTTGGCTGTTCAGTCTCTTCAAGAGGAAGAAGACTGCAACAATGGCGTGTACATAGACTCTCCAGAGTCTATCCTCGTGCCTCCTGTCCATCCTGAAGAGATCTCTTGGAAGCAAAATGTTTTGGAGCTGTTTGGCAAGCAAAACTCCAAACAAAATCTGTACAAGCAATTCTGATGTTCTTTTCAAGATGGAGTCTCTCACTATCTTCCAGAAGGTGGCGTCTGGTAAACAGGAAGAAAGGAGAGGTCCTAAGCATGAGAGGTTCAAGGGGAAAGCACACTCAAAGGAATGGAGTTGGGTAGAGAACCCAAAATCCAATCTGCCAAGTTCAGGTGAACCATGTGCCTTGGAGGTTCAAGGAACCAGATCAGGTTCCTTGGTTGTAAGCTAAACCTCTTTCCCTTGAGTAAAGCTTGTGTCTTTATGTCTGGTTGTGTTGAGTGGTGTGTTTAGTATCTGATGTGATCATGGACCGGATCACTAAGGAAGACAATGGGGAGAGTTTAGATGAGCAACATGAAGCCACAATGCATCAACCATTTGATGAAGATGCTCTAACCATTCATGAAGGTCCCATGACTCGTTCCAGAGTCAAGAAGCTTAATGAGAATGTTGTTGGATTACTCACTTCACAATCCACAACAAGAAGGTCTTGGACAAGGTTTGATCCGAGATGTCTTGATCACCATTCAAGCCATCTCTACACCAAACTGAGGTAGTGTCTAGGCAGACATGGAGTGCGTGCTCTTTTCCTTGCTTTTGGTTTTGTCCCACGAGGTTTTCTAGAAGGAAGGTTTTTAACGAGGCCACAACATGTCTACAAATCACCTAAGTGCTACACTCGGTCCAAGACTAATAGAAGTGCATTTTATTTCATTTAACTTATAAACTATAGTTTTGCTTTCTTTCCTTTTTTGGTTCTTGGTCGAAAACCCTAGAGGCATGTCTCTGGTTTTCTTATTTAAAGGGTGCCTTATGCCCTATTGTACTCATCCAATCTTTCATATACAAGTTACTCATCTTTGCGGCTCTCTCTCTCTCTAAAAGAAGTGTGCCGAGTTCTGGTGTGTCATATCCAGAGTTAAGGGTGTTTAGTTTGGTGTGTAATATCCAAACCATTCATCTAGGAGTATCAAGAGTTCATTCATCCCTCTTGTGTCACCATCCGATCCACACGCCTTGAAGGACTTGAGTCTTTTGATTCGTTCTTGCAAGGATTATCCATTCCCATCAACCAAAGAGCATCCTAGGGACGCATCAAGTGGTATCAGAGCAACTTTGGTTGGGAAGTACTCGTTCTCTCTTTGTTTTTGTTCTTGTTGATTTCCTTGTTTACTTTTGTTACTCGCATCCGTGTAGCATCTTGTGTTTCCCGGTTGTGTTCTTTTGTGATTCAATCCGTGTTCATTCTAAAGTTAACTTGACATAAGCATTAGAACTCTTTTACCTTAGGGCTGCTCGTGACTGCATGAAAGTTTAGACAAGGATTTTAGACTTTCCTTATTTGGATTCATCCGGAAACCCTAGTGAGAGAAAAACCCTAATCGCATACCTTTGCTTGTCGATTGCTTTGTGTCTTGCTCTGAGTTGTTTATCACCTAGAACACGAGTAAAGAGAAGCTTGTTAGGTGCTAGGAAAGCTTAGAAGAGTTTAGGAAAAAGATTAAGAAGCTATTCCATTTTGCTTGAACCGATTTCCTTTCTTAGGCGATTTCCATTTCACTTTGTCTTGCTTTGTACGATTCTTTGTTTTTCCTTTTTACTTGTTTTTCTTTTCCTTTTTGCTTGTCTTCCTTCCCTAGAACTCTTTACTGGTTGTCTTGTTTGTTTATAAGCAGGTACAATGGTGTCCGAGTCTGAGGAAGAGGCCGAACTCGTCAGGAGAAACAAACTCCTCATGGAAGCCATGACCAATCAACTTAACCAAAGTATGGTGATGCGTCCCTAGGATGCTCTTTGGTTGATGGGAGTGGATAACCCTTGCAAGAACGAATCTAAAGACTCAAGTCCTTCAAGGCGTGTGGATCGGATGGTGACACAAGAGGGATGAATGAACTCTTGATACTCCTAGATGAATGGTTTGGATATTACACACCAAACTAAGCACCCTTAACTCTGGATATGACACACCAGAACTCGGCACACTTCTTTTAGAGAGAGAGAGAGAGCCGCAAAAGATGAATAACTTGTATAGAAAAGAATCGATGAGTACAATGGG
>CAJHQQ010004879.1:0-22774 GCA_905132885.1 Moricandia moricandioides | reverse complement strand
TGTAGATGTATATACAGCAATTGAAGATGATCGGCTAAGATGGGCGAGGAACAATCAAGATATCCTAAGAGCCGAGCTATACAGTAACGTCCTTGACGCTGTTAACAAAGGTGACACAGATGCCAAAATCATTGGCCAGAGGCTTATACTGCCCCCAAGTTTTCACTGGTGGACCCCGCTACTTAATCGAGAAATATCATGATGCAATGGCTATTTGTAGGCCATTCGGTAACCCTGATTTGTTCATCACAATGACCGCCAATCCTAACTGGAAAGAGATTAAAGAGCATCTAGCAACATACGGTGGAGATTCTCCCAATGATAGGCCAGACATTGAATGCCGAGTCTTTTAAGATGAAAATTAGACCAACTACTCGAGGATTTCAAAAAAGGGAACATTCTTCAAGCCATATACAGCAGGTACATTAAAATATTAATTTCTTTTAAACAGTTTTCCTTAAAAAATATAATTCTGCTTATTCTTATACAGCTCTCCATAGAATAGAGTTTTCAAAAAAGAGGACTTCCTCACGCACATATACTTTTATGGTTGGGAACTCTTCTAGAACACCAAGTGCAGAGGAAGTTGATAAGATTATTTCAGCGGAGCTCCCTAGCAAAGAAAATGACCCAGAAGCTTACGATTTAGTCTCAAAACACATGATGCACGGCCCATGCGAGGTTGTTAAACCAAAGTCTCCATGTATGGAAAAGAATGTGTGCACCAAAAAGTATCCTCGGCCATATAATGACTATACATCGATTGACAAATCAGGGTATGTATTATATCGTCGTCGCCGAGACGAAAAAGCTTCAGTAGTAAAGGATGGGGCAATCATGAACAACACCTCCGTTATACCGCATAACATTGAGATTCTGAAAAAATACGAAGCGCACATTAATGTTGAATGGTGTAACCGGACAAGTGCAGTGAAGTACCTATTCAAGTATATTACCAAGGGAGTTGACAAAGCATCTGCTGTTATTGAGAAGGGGAAATCCAGCAGCTACCTCTGAAAAAACTAATGAGACAGTCAACAAGCAGCGAAATGAGATCCAAGACTTCATCGATTGTCGCTATTTATCAGCTTGTGAATCAATGTGGCGAACTTTCGCATACCAGATACACAAAAGAAAGCCATCTGTCCAAAAGCTAATCATTCACTTGGAAGGCGAGCATAATATCACTGTGAAAGAAACTGATGATCTTGGTCGTGTTATTCACAAGCCAGGGATAGAGAAGACAATGTTCACCGAATGGATGGTTTTATGCAGAAGGTCAGAGTTTGCACGAACATTAACATATGTGCAGATTCCAGAATATTTTGTCTGGAACAATGGTACTAAAGTTTGGTCTGAACGTAAGAAAGGAAGACACATCGGGAGAATCGTATCTGTCCACCCATCTTCAGGAGATCGTTATTATCTAAGGATTCTCATCAATAAGATTAAGGGACCTACAAGTTATGACGACCTCAAAACATATAAAGATGTCAAATACCCTGACTACAAATCCGTTTGCTATGCACGAGGCTATCTTGACAACGATGTAGAATGGCACGAGAGTATGTCAGAATGTAACACATTTGCAACGCCCTTCCAACTCCGTGATATGTTTGTCACATTCCTAATCAGTTGTGCTGTTGCGAGCCCCAAAGATCTATGGGAACATTCCTGGAAGTATATGAGCGAAGACATACTTTACAAGAGACAAAGATTATTCTCTCATCAAAATCTAGAGCTAGACGATGAAACTCTTGAACAATATACTTTAATTGAAGTGGAGAAGTTGATGCGCACGCACGAACGATCACTGAGTGATTTTGTAGGGATACCAAAGATCAAACCGGTTTTGTTAAACGAATTGGGGAACAGTCTGTGGAACCAGGAACTCGATTATGATGTAGCTGAGGAAACGCTAAAACACGACACGCAATACAACCTATTGAATGCTGAACAACGAGCAGTTTATGAAGCTGTTTTAGACTCGGTTGAAAAAAAGGATGGGAAATTGTTCTTTCTATATGGTGCAGGCGGTACAGGAAAAACCTTCTTATACCAAACTATTATATCTAGACTTCGCTCACGGAAACAAATAGTTCTCTCGGTTGCTTCGTCAGTAATAGCTGCGTTGCTTCTACCAAACGGAAGGACGGCACATTCCCGCTTCAATATACCCTGAAGCTTTCTGAAGAAAAACTATGCCACATTAAACCGGGTACAATGCTTGCTGAATTAATCGAGAACACCGACCTCATTATTTGGGACGAAGCACCTATGACGCATAAGCATGCTTTTGAGTCATTAGACAAAACGTTGAAAGACTTATTGTCTAGGAAAAATCCTCAACTGAAAACCAAAACTTTTGGTGGCAAAACAGTCCTTCTAGGAGGTGATTTTAGACAGATATTACCTGTTATTCCACGGGGTAATAGAGCTGACACCATCTACGCTTCCATAAGTCACTCATACCTATGGGAAAGCTGCCACAAGTTCACTTTAAAAACGAATATGCGATTAAGTGAGGACGAAAAAGAGTTCTCTGATTGGGTGCTTAAGGTCGGGGAAGGTAATCCACTAACAACATCGGGAAATGAGTATGTCGAGCACTATGAACAAATGGTAATCGTCGACAAGTCATTGGTCCAGCCGATTAGTGAGCACCCCCTTAAACAAGTTGTTGACACTGCATATGGAGATCTCAAAAACTTAAGAGCATCCCACAGCTCCTACACAGACAATGCTATACTCACACCGCGTAACGAAACCGTTGATGAAATCAATGCTTATACCATCTCCCACACTGACGGGGTATCAAGAGAGTACTTTAGCTCAGATAGCTTTGAGATATCAGAAACTCAGTCTGAACAGAATGAGACATTATACGCAATTGAGTATCTTAATTCCTTGGAATTTCCAGGCTTGCCTTCACATAAGCTCACTCTCAAGATTGGGGCACCAGTTATGCTTCTACGAAACTTAAATCAAAAAGGGGGCTTATGCAACGGTACCCGTCTTATCCTGACCTACTTAGGTGACTACGTCCTTGAGGCAGAAATTGTCACTGGTTCTCATATTGGAAAAAGAGTACTTCTCCCTCGAATTGTTCTCTTGCAAGATGATACAAAGCTACCTTTCACATTACGTAGACGGCAATTTCCTATCAGACTGTGCTACGCAATGACGATAAACAAGAGCCAGGGTCAAAGTTTAAAAGAGGTTCTCTTATACTTGCCGAAACCAGTCTTCACGCATGGACAATTATACGTGGCTCTCTCACGTGTAACTAGCAAATCCGGCTTGACAATCATAAAAGGAAAAGATTCACATCTGCTACAAGTGCAGAACATTGTCTACAGAGAGATTTTCAACGATCTCCCATTCCACGAAGGTGAGAAGTTTTAAAATTTTTGGTTCAAACAAACCTTTTTAAAATTACTAATAATAATTATCTAACAATTTCACGATGTTTTATCTACCATCGAAACGATAATATTATCACCAGAGCTTCCCCCACACTTCAATCACTAGCTAACCAAACCTACTGAAAGCCATGTACGTATTTCTAAACTATAAACTAAGATATTTCTATTACTATTTAAGATTAAGGAAATCTAATTGTTTCTTTAATATTCCAGGCTCTTCTTTTCATACCGTCCACATTACGTTTACACGTCTTCTTTTGGGAGAATTATTTACCATTTTATATTGGATTTACTACATTCATACTTGAAATTTAGTTTTGCAAGTTTTCGAACATGATTTCACCGTTATTATTGCTACACCGGTTTTTTTAAAAAAACACTAGAGCACTCAACACAACAAGATAATTTTGTCAAATCTAACATATCACCTTATTTTCACACAAATATATACCTACAATAGCTTTTTTTGATAACCCTATTATTTGAAACAATAATCCATACCAAACTCCTCACCCACACCACCATTAACTAAACATATAACAAATAGGTTGGAAGACATCAAATAAAAATTACTAATTTTACCAATTCAATTCCCTATTTATTTGGTGATTTCCATTTTCAAATTAATATATTCATACGCATTTCCGCGCGTAGCGCGGACAAAGACTCTAGTATTATTAATAACTTATTGTATATTTTAAATAAAAGCTTTCGTTTATTTGCATCATATAAACTTAGAACAGGTTGTCTACTTAAACCGGTTGAATAGTAGTATACACATGTTCTATAAACCGGTTTATTATTACAATCTTACAATACTAAAAGTTGGATAAGATCAACTCTTAGCGTGTCCACGTCATCTTAAAAAATCAACCAATGAAAATGTAACTAAGTGCCACGTCATCTTAATAAAGCAACAAAACTTTCCATGTACTACTTACGCTAAATCCATAGAGATTCATCTTTTCGTCTTCCACCAACCTGTAACTCTTCCTAAGATAATTTTTTTTCCTCTTCCAAATCAGTCAAAACAAAAATCTTGAATTCAGTCGATAGTCATCGGCGGTTTCGATCTTTTCATACTAAAACATATGTTATATGGAATTTGAAACAACATATTATATTAATATAGCAAAAAACTATTATGGTTATTAACAAAAAATAAACTACTGGTGACTTATACTCTCAATCTAATTTACTAATAAAAATTATAAAAGTTGTTCTTATTTTAAATTTAATAAACAATTGGTATGGACTAAATGAAAATATAAATAAATATATAAATATTAGTTACTATAGATTCATAAAGATGAGAATATAATATATAAGATATTAATCAACAAATTAAAAAGGGGATATGAGCTCCATGAGCCTATCCACATTAGCAAATAAAATCTACCAATCAGAGACTTCTAAACAGACACGTCAGATCGGTTTTCTCAACATAGATTTGAGTTAGCCATTTATGTGGGTTGTCAAAACTTTTAAAAACAGCTCAAATTCAATTCATGTTGCCAAAACTTTTTTGCAGTTCATCGTTAGTCCGTTACCCACTCTTGATCAGTCTAATAAGCATATTCGTGAACATGATTGAATGAAACAAAGATTAAAAATTTATATAATATGGTGTAGATCACACAATCTTTTGTTATATGGTGTTTTTGTCTAACATGACAAATTAAAGTCCACATTTAATTTAAAATAACTAATATTAAAGATTTTCAAAATGATTGTTTCTTAAAAAATTGATATCGAATAAATTAAATTGACAAAAGAAAAAAATTAAAAGAATTTCAATTAAAAATATATATATATATATATATATATATATATATATAAGATATAAGATATAAGATATTAATATATAAGATATTAATATATAAGATATTAATATATAAGATATTACTCAAAAAATTAAAATAGAAAACTTTCAAAAATTTCTAACAGTTATGGATAAAATAAAATATTACAAACATATATACTATTAAAAAGACCTACTAAATTGTTTATAGGCAGTTAACAACTATGAAAACATTTACAAATGTTCTAACAGTTTCAGATATTCTTACAAAACTTTTATGTACGACTACAAATATAAAAATATTATTTATTTTATCGTAGATTTGCACCAAAATATATTTTTGTAAAACATAAACTATTATTTCATGCATTATATAATCATATTCATTTCATTGATATATATATATATATATATATAGTTAATAACATCAGGTAGAACAAGAGATTTAATACTTTAGATTTTTATATTATATATCTCTTAAAATATTATTCAGAATTAATTATAGTTTTTTTTTTGTTTTTTACTATCTAGAATTTAAACTACTTAATATAAAATAAAGTCCATTTAATATTATCGTGATAGTAAATTTAAAATAGAAATATTATACTATCGAATATACATTTGAAAAAGTTTCAAAGATAATAAAATTCATGCATATAAAAAATGTACACAATAATACATTTGTGGGTATTTTTAAAATAAAAATAAAAATTAAAAAAAATATGAGATATTAAAGGATATACTAAAACGTATTACAATACTATACTATAGTTTCTTTTGTACCGCAAAATCTATAAAATATTTAAAAGGTACAATTTATATTTTATAAACACTACCAATGATGACAAAAAGATGATACCAATATATTTATAACACAACTTATACATTTCATAAAACAAATAAATAGATATATAAATAAAAGTTAGCATAAAACAATATTAAAATGATACAATATTTTAAAATATGTTAACAAAAATAAAAATCTAAAAAAATTCTTTATGCTTAATAATTTAAATCATCACACAATTTATATTAAATCATTAATATACATATCCGCGCGTAGCGCTGTTAAATGATCTAGTAAAAATAAAATGTAAACATAATGAACTAACTTTTTTTAATAAAACATTAAGTTGATCTTGAATATAAGAAAAATAAAAGATGTGAGAACAATGGGCATGCAATTTAAAGTTGATCTTGAATATTGTATCGTTCTACCCAGACACAAAGTTGTTTAATAAAACATTACATGGGTTTTATTGTTCTCCAATATTGTATTGTTGTTGAATATTGTATTATTCAAAACCATTAAGTTGATCTTGAATATTATATTGTTCTACCCTGAAAAATAGTTATTTTATAAAATATTACATGGGCGTATTGTTTTAAGTAGATGGTTTATTTGTTATAATTTAAATGAAATGCTATCTGATATAAATTTTTTGGTTATTATGTTATGTAAACCAAAATTTTGACAGGTGTTAATGTATATGCAGGAGAAGGTAATGGACTAATGGTTCATATGCTGGGTGTATATGATTTAACCATAGGTGGAAAAAATAGAATGTTACGGTTGTTTCTATACTTAATACTCAGTGACAATTTTTTAAAAAAATGGTTGAGTTAAATTGATAGATATTTCGGTGGCACAAGTTATAAATATTTTAGATGAATTAACGGGTATTTTAGAAAGGTACTTTAAGATAGATATTTGATCACACAATTTAGCAATTATATAGAATTTTGTAGAATTTACAATAACTTGAGGCAGAAAGAACCTATGATGTGCACATCAAGTGCGGTCTCACATAACCCACACAACAATCGAAGTGGATACATCTGTTATTCTCTTATAAATAAACAATCTCATACTGAAATGTGTTTGAATCTCCCTATCTTTTAGATGAATAATCTTTTAAAGGTGCCAAAAGTTTTGGACAAGGTAGATTGGTGAAGAACATTGCCGGAAATGTCATAGTAGATGAACTTAACTTGAGAGTGAGTGATGTGAAGAGACATGAAACCTTGTCCGTCGTAATAAAGTTTGAGTTCTTTTGGATCCCATGGCAGAATAACTCCTCTCCATGCTTTTGATCCTCCTCCACTTGTTAGAAATTGTATCTCACTTCACCAATTCCAAATAATGAAATATTTAGCTTTTGTTTTGTTAATTGTAAACATTTAAACTTAACTAAAATTTGATACAATAACTCAATTAAATTAAAATAAAATGGAATTTATTTATAAAAAAAAACTGATTTCGTGTTTTTATTTCATAAATGAATGTAAACCAAAATAAAGCTTTACCCGTCAGACCCAATGTGCTGCAAGCAATGATCATGCCCGTTTATGTACAAGTCCACTTTATTCTCCTTCAATAGTAAATAAGAGAATTACGACAAAGTACTAAACAAAGATTTCATACAAAAAAATAACAATAATAGTAGTAATAAGTAACAAAAAAAATGATCTAATGATGATTAAGAAAATTACCTCTAGAAGTGGAAGTAAACAAGAAAACAATTTACCTCTAGAATTGGAAGAAGTTGATCAACCAGCTCCTGGGTCACACCATGTTCACCTGCGGTTTTGATCCCATGATGCCCCACGACAAATTTCCATGTGGCACGCGACTTTTTGAGCTCTAAATCTAAATCCTAATGTTTCAACAGAAAAAAAAGAATTATTAGACAATATCAAAAGAAAGATAGGAGATTTCTGATTATTAATCTTTTGTGGTACAAAATGTATTACATGTAAGAGGTTGGAGATATATTTATTCCTGGGTAAGACGTCGCTCCAATCATAAGTGTGATCTTCTGGATCTGTGAAGTATTTTTCTACAAAGGGATTTGTGTCCACGAAGAAAAACTCCACCATTCCTATAACCACCAAAACAATTATCATTAGTCAACCAATTTGCGTAGTAGTAATTGATGTTATATATATTAATGATTTAGTCTGTATATAGAATGTTAATTTTCTTGGGTTGTCATTTGTAGTTAACTTAAAACAAGAAAGTACTGTATAATACTAATACAACCATGCTGAACTCATATATTCTGGTCATATACAATATTACTGAAAAATAACCAAACCAATCGATAGTTAAACTTATCTATTAATTTGGTTACAATTTACTTAGTTTATATCCGAAAAATGAAAACGAATATGGAGCTAACTAAAAATATTAATTTAAAAAAGTGTTTAATACTCTTTATATTTCATATTAAGTGTCACTTTACCTTTGTGCACAAAGATTGAGAAACTAATTAATTTTGCATATTTTCTATGTAAATATACAGTTATACATACACGTAATCATATTCAACTAATAGAAAAATAAATTATAATAGAAAGCTAATGAATTTTGCATCAAAAGTCGAAAACGACACTTATTTTGTAACAAAAAAAAAATTCTACAATGACACTTGATATGAAACGGAGGGACTATATATTACTATAGCTTGAATTTCAAACGTAAATATGAGTTTAGACCGTACCAAGGCAATGCAACAGTACATTTCAAAGCCAGTTTCTTAGTCAGAATTTGTGTCAAATCCAAACATTATACCGTCATTAACCTAATATAATGGATACATAAAAAAAGTTAAAACAAGAAGAAGAAAAATGAACCTGAGCACAAGACAAAAGATCTGCGACAAAACCATCTCCAATCTTTTTGGGTAAGAACATGACTTAGTTGTGCTGAAACATTTCCTCTGTAATCATGGTTCCCCAAAACTGCAATAATATCAGAGTTTGAACCCACGTTTACTATTCAGAGATATCACAGCTAAGTATTAGTCAGTCATATTACCAGAATACCACTGTTTTTGGAGACTAGGATGAGTGTAAATGTGAGAGAATGAAGCTTCAAAAGCAGGATCAGTGTCTCCTTTTAAACCGTCGGTATAGAAGTTATCTCCCACTGATATCACATAATCTATGTCTAGTTGCTCTCCCACAATTCCCATCTGCCATTTGTGTTTTCAAAATTTTACTATATAAATATATTTTTTTAGTAAGGACATTTGATTTTGATCAAAATAAAAAGTTAGGACATTTGATCATGTCGAGGGTTTCTAGAATTTAACAATATCTGGGTGCATTAATTTTTTAATTAAATAATATTCTCTCTGTTACAACAAGATACATATTTTAGAAAAAAAATATTTCAAAATAAAGTATTTATTTATATTTTTAATGTATTTTTTGTCAACTAATAATGAAAAATTGTGATTTTCAAAAATATTAATTACATTTCTTGAAGTTTTATTGGTTTAGAAATATAGGAAATATAAAATTACAAAAAACTATGCATTGTTAATTAAGTTTTGTGTGTTTTATTAAAACTGTGAAAAACCTAAAACATGTACTCCCTCCCTTTCATATTAAATGTCATTTTAGAGAAGTTTTTTTGTTACAAAATAATTGTCTTTTTCGACTTTCAATGCAAAATTTATTAATTTTATGCAACAAATTATTTTTCTATTGGTTGAAATATGGTTAGGTGTATAAGTAATTATGTTTTTTATATAAAAAAATATGTAAAATTGATTGTTTTATTAATTCGTGTGAAAAATCTAAAGTGACACTTATAATGAAACAAAGAGAGTATTATTTTGAAACAAAATGAGTAATATTGAATACCAAACAAGAGTCGGCTTAGTTAGGATATGTTAGTTTAATTTATTGTTTAGTTTTTATTGAATAAGAATTTAAGCTTCTTTCGTTCATCACTTAGGGAATATGCTTTGTAATGAAACGTAGCAACTCTTCAATTACAAGAATATTTTCAGGAATATGTTGTTCAATCATTTTCCAAAAAAAAAAGGTATAATTTTCAATCAATTCAACGCCTACGCATTGCGTAGAATGAATGACTTCCTATTAGAAAGAATGGTACGCAACATACAAACAGATGCCTAAATGTTGAATGATTTAATGGAAAAACAAACAAACAACCAGATTAAAATAGAAACGCGTTTCCAGTAAAAAACAAAACCTAATCATTTTGGTGGTATATACAACACATAGTTTGTGTCCAAAAAAAAAAATACAATACATAGTCCTGATATAAAACAGTGCATTAAACATCCGAAACATCTATTTTCCATCCATCAAATTAGTTTTAATCCTTTATTGTATTTGCTGCCTTAACACACATGTATATGCTTTTACACTGTCAAACTTTGTAGTCGTGAAAAAAAAACGTTGTAGTTGTGTTTTTTTTAATATTACCTGATGAGCAACGAGAGATTGATTAAAACCTCCTTGTCTTCCCCAGTCTCCGACGACCAGAATATTCAAAGAGCCATCGGAGTTCGTCACCGGATGCTCCAACCTTTCAAGCTTTGACAAAGAACCATTGAAGAAGATACATAGAATAAGAAAAATCAAACGCACACTGAACATCTTCATCTTAGTTCTTCTTAATTGCTTTTCTCTGGTCTTAAGAAAATCAAGAAAAAACCAATGTATATATTGAGAGAGAGAGGTGCTTAGATGCATCCGTAAGGAAATCATGGTCCGTAAATTACTGAAGAAGTCATATAATCATTTTACTATGTAAATTAACAGGACTTTGAGTCTTTAAAGAAATTATATAAACAATACAGCTTTTGCTTATGTAATACAATTATTTGAGGTCTGGGCGATGTTGCGTGAGCTTACACGTTTACGTCAAAGTTGTTTATCTTCCAGATTTTTTTTCTAATTATGTATACAGTATACGTATATACTTTTCCTTATTTATTATGGTATATCCTTGAGATTTTGTAATAACTAGTAAAATATCCTTGTGACTTTTTTTTTGTTTTAAATCATAAAAAATAAAAATTTTAAATATCAATATAGTGGAACAATATACTACTAATAAATTATCCAAAGTAATGTGCACACTTTAACCCAAAATCAAAAAGGCAGTGCGCCACGAGAACCATGCGTATCTGGTATGTAATGTATATAAGAAAATGAATGAAATAATAAACAAGTTAAGGTGCTAGACATATGTCTTGAGTCTACATGTAAATTTCCCTTTCTCAAACTTTATTAGCTGGATAATAATCACACATCATTAAAAATGATTATGTCACATGAAACACCACCACCAAATATATAAAAACAATGAACTACTAATAATATGAATATTTGGTTCTCAACTTTTTGTAATCATAATCGTTTATATATCCGTATAAATCTCATCCTTGTGAGTGTTCCATCGATGCAGAACGCGACCATATCCATCGTAAAAAACTACACGCAGTTCAGCTCCCGATAGATAAACCGACATGAATCCTTGTCCATCGTAGTAAAACCTCATCTCTTGGGGGTTCCACTCATTCACATCCCCTTTCCACGCCTTGGACCCACCGCCACTTGTCAAAAATTGTATTCCACTAGAGATAACAAAAAAAAAACATTAAGTGTCGGTTTGTTTTACGTTACAGATACGTACAATCCACATTAATCAACTAATAAAAAATTACTCCCTCCGTTTTTTTATATTTGACGTTTTAAAATTATGCATATAGATTAAAAAACATTAAATTTTTTATCATTTTCTAAACAAAAATATTATTAATTGTCTACCTAATCACAATTCAACTAATAATAAAATAGCAGATATAATATCATTGGTCATCTAACATTAATTACTAATAAATTTTACATAGAAAATTGAAAACGTCAAATAATTTGGAACAAAAAATTTCTCCCAAAACGTCAATTATAAAAAAACGGAGGGAGTATTACTCACCTGTTAATGCTGCTTATGTGCTCCAAGCAATGATCATGCCCGTTTATGTAGAGATCCACTTCATTCGCCTAATTTTTAAGAAAATTTAAGTGACGATTTTCCTTTTTAATAAATAATCCTTCCGTTTTATATTAAGTGTTTTTTTAGAGAAATTTTTTTATTACAAAATAAATATTATTTTCGATTTTTAATACAAAAATTATTAATTTTATATTACAATTTATTTTTTTCTTGTTTGAAATATGGTTAGATATATAAATAATTATGTGTTTTATATAGAAAATATGCAAAAATTAATTATTATTTTAATTTGTATGTAAAAAAACTAAAATGACATTTAAAATAAAACATATGGAGTATCACAATGTTTGACTTTTACGAAGGTAAAATTTACCTCAAGGATAGGTAAGAGTTGTTTCTCAAGCTCTTTCGTAATACCGTGGTGCCCTGCACTTTTGATTGTGTGGTGACCTACCACTATTTTCCATTTAGCCACTGATTTTTGAATGGCCACATCAACATCCTATAGTGTAACATATCCTCTAAAGTGATTATTTTTTATCAACTTTTAACTATAAATGTTTTTAAATAAGCTAATGACGTAGAAATATCTATTGTAAATACTATTTTAATATAGACTGTCAAAAAGCTAGCTTGTGAGAGAGTACAAAGGTTTAGTTACCGCTAAGAGATTGTTAAGATACTTGTTTCTTGGTAATACGCCGCTCCAATCATAAACATGGTCTTTTGGTTCATCAAAATATTTATCTACGAACGGTGTTGTGTCCACGAAGAAAATATCGACGATATCTACAAAAATGATATTGTTCGAAGTAACTATTATTTATATTTCAAAATGAAAATGGTATTTACTTTCTGTTGTTAAGTTAATTACCGGCGTTAACAACGTAAGATCTTAAACAAACCCATCTACAGTCCAAATCATTCAGTATCGGACTGAGTTGTGCATCGACGTTACCTCTATAATCATGATTCCCTAATACTGGTGATAGAAAAAAAAAGAGAGTAAGAAAAGTAAATATAAGAACCTCGTTATAGAAAAAGAAAAAGATAAATGATATATAGTTCAATTAATTTTGTCTTATTTTTAGTTGGGAAAGATAGAATACTTACCATTATACCATGGCTTTTGTAAGCTAGGTGCTGTGTAAATATTGGTAAAAGAATCTTGAAATTGAGAATCATATGGATTTGTTATTCCGTCATCGTAAAAGTTATCTCCAGTCGAAATGACGAAATCGATATTTAAATCCTTTCCTGTTTTTCCCATCTGAACATAAAGAATAATAGTAGTCAATATAATTAATAAAGTAAATCTATATAATATGAAAAATAACAGAAAACAAAGATGATGTATAGAAGACGCAACGCGATTATTAATTAGACCCGCAACATTTTATTTTATGCAATATATAATAGGAAGCCCATTAACACACACAAAAGAAAAGTTACGTAAATGACAACGATATGTATAATCAGCGTTCTCCCCTCCATTTATCTCACATCTCTAACCCAATTCCATTTTATATTCCAAAATGGAGTAAAATAGAATATGAAGTATCCATATTTTACTCCATAATAGAGTTTGGTCCATAAATGGAGTAATTTTTTTTGTTCGGTACTCTATTATAGAGTAGGATTGAAATACTTTTTACTCCATATTTTATTTTATTCTATTTTAAAAAAAAATATGGAGTTTTACATTGGAAATATTCTTAAAGAAGACTGAAATTACGTTTTCCACGCAGTAGTCAGTTTATTAATTGTGATATTATCGGTTACTTCAATAGCCTAATTAGTAATTTACTCAAGAATGCATTCTACGTCAAGAAAACAAAAATTACACGCTTACTTAATCTATCATATTAATAGTTTATGTATATGATTTATCTAATCATTTTTGTCTTCTCTTCTAATTCTTTTCATATTATAACCAGTAACCACGCCGTATAAAAGAACTTGAAATGAGCCAAATTACAAACAAGGATGACATATTGATTCTGGACAAGGCATACATACACATATGCATATCTTTACGTACCTGAAGAGCTACTTGAGACTGATTATAAGAACCTCTTCTTCCCCAGTCGCCGACAACGAGAAAACTGAGTGTACCATCGGATTTTGGCGGTTGGACCAACCGTTGTAGCTCCGCCGTGGAGTTATAGAGCGATAATAAAATGATCAAACAGAAAACAGAAGATGAGAATTTTATGGGCTTATCTCTCATGGTATCCATTGAGAGACAAGCTAGGGGGTGGTGGTGGTGGAGGATTTTTGTGTTGGTGTGGCTTTGTGTACTTATAGGACTTATGTGGACAAGAAATATTTTTAAATTAATCAATGTCATGATTGTGAAGTTTCTACCTCATAAACTTCTATATGTTAGGTATTTAAGAAAATTATAGGATGTAATAGTCACTAGCTAAAAACGTTTATCAAATCTTTATTATCACTCATCACTGCTTGATGGTTTTACATCAAAAGGTTAAAAACCATCATGCTTTGAATGATAACAAAGCTAAAATTTAAAAGGGTCACAAGTTATATATTTGTCTTTTTGTTTAGTGTTCATCAAAACTTTATCATCATTCACCGCAAGATGTAATAGTCACAAGTTATGCCTCTCAATCGTCTGGACTGGACTATTCCTATTTTTTTTAGAAATTATATATAATGACTTTCCCTCAATTGTTTTTAAAAATTCATATAAAACTGCCATAATTATTTGTAAATTAATATTTAGAATAATATATCCACATATAGTTTTCTTTTATTGAAATGTTTTCGTAGATGGCCAAAAAGACATATAATCTATTAAATTAAAGTTTTGTTTTAGATCGAATTTACTAATCGTGTGTAATATTTTACCTTTTGGACCTATTCAAAATTTCATTAATAGTAAATATAATCTAATTTATTAATTTATAGTCTTATTTTATAACCAATTTATTCTCATGTGTTATTTAATATTTCTGTTCTGCCATTGAATTTTGTTCCCTAATTAGAAAGTTTATTAAGGATAAGATTATTTATGAATAAAAATCAATCTAACACTAAGAGATCATGGTTTGTGTAGATTTTACGTGTACTAGCCTTATGTTATTATTTGCTTCATCAATACATATATGTGGGATTGATATTAGATTTTATAGGTTTTGATTATGATATTAAGTTCAGTTTTAAAAATGTTATGTCATTTTTCGAGTCACTTTTAGAATTTTTATAGGTTTAAGTACATTTTGGACAAGTTTGAAAATTTTGGAGTAAATGGAGGCTCGATGAGAATGAGAGCCGAAAAGATCAACTCGGGTTCAACCATAAAGCATGGTGTTGATCAACACCAACCTTGGTGTCGACCAACACTCATCACTTCCAAATAGACCAACGTGATTTATCAAATTCTCAAAAATTGTAAAATGTTTAGAAGTTCCCAGTATTTTTTTTTTTTGATTAACCTGGGGGTATCCCAGGCCCATGGAGAGGCCCAGACTAATCCCCAAGGGGAGGTGCAGCCCACGGATAGACCCTCTCTCCGGGTATTCAAATGGGCCCTAAAGCATGAGCCCATATCCGTGTAAGGTGACCAGGATAATTGTGACTTAGTTTCGCGCAGCAGGTGGATCGAACCTGAAACGTGTTGGCGTCCCAGTCCCGTCTCCTTACCACTCGACCACAATCCCAGTATTTGCACAAGACTTTAGCTTAATTTATACCTATATTGTGTTTTCTTAAGCCATTGTTTTAGGCTACGATTTACTTAATTTTTATTTAAAATTTGGAGAGAAGATTAGAGCTTTTTCAGAAATCGATTGGAACACTTGTTTTACATTTAGTTATGATATCTATCATGTCCGAGTAGAACCATTGTTAGATTTAAGGGTTTTCTATGGTTCAGAATGAATTGATAATTGATAGAACTGCTAAGGTTATCTATAAAATTATTCAACTTGATTGTTTTTAATGATAAATTTGGATTGACAATATAAAATCTAGATCATATGATAATTGGTAGATACAACAGTGTATTGATTACATGAACTAATCTTGATTAACTAAAAACCTATTCACAGAGAGATTTAGTTTAGGAATTTAGTGAACATAATCAAATTTGAATATAACACTTATCTTAGTCAACTGAATTCGCAAAAAGTTTTGGAATTCTAGGATCTAGGCATAGACAGTCCCTTGCAACGACAACTGGTTGACTTTACTATTGCGGTTTGAGTTTTAGAATCATTATTCATAAATCATTGGAATTTGTTAATTGCATTTTGGATTATTTGATTGATTTCCCTTGGTATAGCATTTTTTCTAATCGCTTATAACCTTGTTTAGTTTATTGCTATTTATTGCTTTTCGTTATTGATCTAGTTTAATCCAAAACCATAAGTTTATTGGGTGATTGAGTTTATGTGGATTCGATTTCTAATTATTGTATTGCACTTCTGAAAATTGTAAAGTAGCTCAAATGATAAATTTAATCATATGAGGGATAAACTAAATTTTTTAAAATTTTTTTTGAAACGTGAAATTTTAACTATACAATAATGACTTTTGTTGAGAAAAAACATACCGGCTAGCAACTTATCATTTCAATACCATGTTTCTTGCATAATGGTGCATATGATTTACACATTTACGGTTTAATATTGGTCTATACTGATATTACATAAACCAGCGCTATAATTCAAATAAAAATAGTGATGGTCAAACGGGATCATTCTCGTGATGGCAATTACACTAAACATATACTAACCTTTAGATACAATCAAGTTCTCATGAGATTGATATTGAGCATATTCAATATATATAAATTATGCAAAACTAAACAATAAATCAAGTTATGAAGTAGTTTAAAATATTAATCATATATGTTTACACAATTCCGAAAATATATTTACTAAATCAAAACTTACTTATCCCCTTTAAAAAAAATCAAAACTTCCTTATGCAAAATCTAAATAATAAATCAAATAATTAAAAAAATTAGAATATATCCAAACTCGAGTCTGTTAAAAAATTTAGTAATCAAAATTTGACAGAAAATTAAGAATACTTTCAAAATACTAATATTCGATCGCAATATAATAATATATAATAGAATCCCTACTTATATTTTTTTGAACTCATACTTATAAAATATTAATATTAAATGTATTTTTAAATAAAAAATAAACCCGTATTTACGCGGTAATAGGCTAGTAATGGTTCAAAATTAGGACGTAAGCATGTTATTTATGTAGTTAGCCATGCATTTAAAACTAAATGGACTTTAGGAAATTACGTGAAACATTTTATGTTTAAAGACGTACGTAAACGAAAGGAGCGGTAGACAGGACTGGGACGTATATGAATATGTTCCACACAAAGGTGACGTGGCGTATGCTAACTTGGTCTATATACGAATACAAACAGTATTAACTACATTTGATAAGATTCATTACATTTTCGAACGATACATGAGATATTTGGGATTGGAGAGTAGATATATGAAAATATTGTCGGTGATTTTTTTTGTTCATCATGGGAAGTTCTATAAAATCAAGATATTTAAAAAAAGAAGAAGATGAAGATATCAAGGTATCGATCTTTGCATCTCCACCATACGAATTGCCATACGAGCCAAGCGGAATCTTGCGTCGACCCATACCACACCTTTGTTGAATTGTTGTCATGATATTCAATTATTGATCTTGTTTTTTTTGTTCTTGTGTTTTCTTTTTATCTTAATAAAATCCAGCTAGACATCAGTACAAAAATAATAATCCAAAATCATGTGAGAGTGCACCAAAATTTCAATTATTTGTAGATCCTATATACATATGAAAATACATTTATGTACATGTAAATCAAACAAACTAAATTTGGAGAAGACTTTCTTCTTTAACAAGTAGTCACGTACAACATATATATACACATGAGCTGGATAATATTCCTAAGCATATTTGGAATATATCGTAAACATATTTGTTATTATCTCTAAGTGCTGGAACTTATCCTAACTTCCTAATACTCCCCCTCAAGTTGGAGTGTGGAGATTAGTAACACCCAACTTGGGCAGTAACACATCAAATTGAGGCTTTCCAAGAGCTTTAGTAAGAATATCTGCCAGTTGGTCCTTTGTTCGAACATGAAGAGTACGAATCAATCCTGCAGTCACCGCATCTCGAACACAATGGCAGTCCCTTTCTATATGTTTTGTTCTTTCATGAAACACAGGATTTGCCGCAATATGAATTGCTGCTTGATTATCACAGTAAAACGTAACAGGTTGCTTGACATCCATGCCCAACTCCGTTAGAAGTTGAGTGATCCATCGTATTTCCTTAGTGGCAGCTGCCATTGCCCTATATTCTGCCTCTGCCGAAGAAAGAGAGACAGTGTTCTGCTTCTTAGTCTTCCAATCAATGGGAGATCCTCCAAGCATGACAACATACGAACTTAGAGACCGGCGAGATAATGGACACGAGGACCAGTCAGCATCGCAATAAACTGAGAGATCAAGATTATCGTCTGAGCTTAAAAGAATTCCTTGACCAGGAGAGCCTTTGAGAAACCGCACCACTCGGAGTGCTGCGTTCCACTGACCTTCTCGTGGCGCTTTCATAAACTGAGACAGCAAATGTATAGAGTAACAAAGCTCGGGACGAGTGATGGACAAATAAACGAGTCGACCCACCAACCTTCTGTATGGTTTTGGATCTGCAAGTATTGGCGTTTCATCAGATGCAAGTTTGTGATTCTGTTCGACTGGTGTAACCGCTGGTTTTGCACCAGAGAGGCCTGTATCTGCAACTATATCCAAAATGTACTTGCGCTGAGATAAGAAAATTCCTTCACCCGAACGAGCAACCTCAATTCCTAGAAAGTATTTGAGTTTACCCAAATCTTTCATCCGAAAGTGTTTGCCTAAGTATTCCTTGAACAATTTGAGCTTGGCGAGATTGTTGCTTGCAATAACCAGATCGTCAACATATATTAGAACACAGACCTCCACCAAATCTTTCGTATAAGTGAAGAGAGAATAATCCGAATACGACTGAACAAAACCAAACTGAATTAGTGCCTTTGATAGTTTAGAAAACCAACACCGTGGCGCCTGTCTCAAACCATAGATCGACTTACGCAGTCAACAAACTTTCGAAGGATCCGAATGTGTAAAACCAGGAGGTAACTTCATATAGACCTCTTCTTCGAGATCACCGTGTAGAAAAGCATTATGAACATCCATTTGATGAACTTCCCATTTCTTGGCTGCAACTAGGCGAAGAAGACTACTTACAGTTGCCATTTTAACCACTGGGGCAAACGTTTCATCGAAATCCTCTCCTTCAACTTGCTTGTTCCCGTTAGCTAGCAACCGAGTTTTAGGGCGTTCCTTAGTACCATCAGCATTATATTTCCATTTGTAGACCCATTGAGAACCAATCGCAACTTTGCCTGGCGGAAGCGTAGCTATGTCCCATGTTCCCTGTTCTTCGTGTGCCACAACTTCTTGTTTCATGGCATTACGCCAGATACTGTTCTTTGCAGCTTCATGATAACGCTTAGGTTCAACATCCGAAGTAATAGCTGCCAAGAATGCTCTGTGGGACGGTGAGAAAGCATGATCGGAAATATAATCAGCTAAGGGATATTGTGTCATACCTGAGATTGATTTTGAGGAAGCTGATGGAACTGTCGGAAGGGCGAGATGGGTGTCTTCGTCACATGTCAGAGAATGATTCACATAGTCTTGAAATTTAACTGGAGGGACACGGGTTCTTTTCCCTCTTCCTAACTCAACAGGTTCAGGACGAACCTCCTCTCGTGGTGATGCTGCCATAGGAGTACTATTTGTTGGTTCAGTTACCTCAACAGAAGTCTGATGCTGATCTGAGGTATGTTGCTCTGGTGTTGCATCTGATTCATCTATTCTCGGAGTAATATTTGAAACGGAGGAACTCCCCCTGTCGTTGATGATCGGGATTGATTCAAACAACCAGTCAACATCAGACCCTGTTACCAACTCAGGTCGAGATACCACTGGTGTAACCGTCGTGGAGGCTAGTGGGAACTCTGTTTCATAAAACACAACATCACGAGACACTAGAAACTCCCGTTTTTCTATATCAAACACTCTCCATCCTTTCTGACCAAGTGGATACCCCACAAAGATGCAACGACGACTTCGATTAGAGAATTTATCTTTGTCACGAGTGCGCAAATGTGTGTAGCATAAACTCCCAAACACACGCAGATGCTCGTACTTCGGCTTCTGTCCGTGTAGTATTTCGTATGGAGAGACTCCATTCAATACTTTTGTCGGAGTTCTATTTATAAGATGTGTCGCAGTCATGACTGCTTCTCCCCAAAACGTAACAGGTAAGTTACTTTGGAACAAGAGGGCACGAGAAACATTTAAGATGTGCCTATGTTTTCTTTCGACACGGCCATTCTGTTGCGGTGTGCTAACGCATGATGTTTGATGAAGAATACCATTTTCACGAAAGAACTTCGATAAACACATGAACTCTGTCCCATTGTCCGAACGAACTATCTTAACTGCTTTGCCAAACTGCTTTTCAGTCATTTTGCAGAAATTTGAAAGTACTGTTCTTACTTCGGATTTTTCGAGTAGAAGATACGTCCAAACAGCCCGCGAAAAATCGTCAACGATAGTTAGAAAATAAACAGCTCCACAGGATGCACGAGTGCGATACGGTCCCCAGACATCACAGTGAATCAAAGCAAAACACTCCTTAGTTTTATTAAGACTGTCGAAAAATACTTCTCTAGTTTGCTTCGCCCGAAAACATGTGTCACAAGGACCTAGGGCAGCAAGTTTATTAGACGAAAACATAGGTAAAACTGATAACACTGCAGAAGAAGGATGTCCAAGTCTTTGGTGCCAACGTAGCTGATCCTCTGAACTAACCACAGAAGCAACCATGCGATGAACCCGTGCAGCCATGACATCCTTGAAGTAATACACCCTATCTCGCTCTTTACCGGCTCCAATCAGAGTCCTCGAGAAACGATCCTGTAAGACACATAAGGTATCAGTTAGGATAGCAAAGCAGTTTGTTTGTTTCAGCAGCTTTGAAACTGAAATAAGAGAACAATTCAGATTCGGCACAAACAATACTCGATCGAGTAAAATTCGATCTGAAATTTTGAAACTTCCCACATGTGTGGCAAACGTCTTGTTGCCATCTGCAAAACCAACCGGACACGGGACAATACTTTTGACTTGTTCTAGGAACGAGATTTCGCCGGTCATATGGTGCGAGGCTCCCGTGTCCAAAATAAGATCACCAAACTTACTCTTACCAGAAAGTTTATCGGACGACAAGTTTGCTTTCTCTGAAAGCATTTGTGACAAAATTCTCCATTGTTCCTGTGTCAACTCGGGAAAGGAAGAGGAATTTGATGTAGTGGCGTGAGCTTTTGCTCCACTGTTCCTATTGCGATCAGAAGTGAAGCTTCCTCGTCCACGTTCACCTCTACTACCGCCTCTGGATGCGCCTCTTTCTCCTTTGTTTGATCGCTCTTCCCACCAGTCTGGAAAACCAACTAACTGCCAACAGTTCATCTTTTCATGGCCACTGCGACCACAATGCGTACACTGGACAACACGATCTCTCCTTCCAGACTCTGTGCGTGACACAGTCTGATCTCCACTGATTGTTCCTGGTTCTTTCTTGACCGCGAAGCCGACAGCATTCTGTTGTGTTTCATGTTCTCGAACAGAGTTGATACGTTGCTCTTCTCTAACAACCTTTGAATATATTTCTCCGATATCAAGTATAGAATCGGAAGAGATGATTCCTTGACACATTCCTCCAAACCGAGTTTGATCAAGACCCATGACGAACTGATGTATTTTCTCCTCTTCTCTATCCTTTTCAAACTCTACTATCGCATTACACGTGCACGAAGGAAGTGGTTTATACATGTCAAGTTCCTCCCACAGCTTCGATAAACGACCAAAGTAGTCAATAACAGCTTGACCTTCTTGTCTACATACCGCAAGTTGCTCTTTCAGATGGTGAATTCTTACTTTGTTTCCAACTGAAAAACGTTTGCGAAGATTCTCCCACAACTTGTGTGAATCTTGTATGAATGTGACTGTGGATCTTACTCGAGGTTCAATCGATGTTCTTATCCATCCCACAATCATCGAGTTTACCGAGTGCCACAATTCCAGATTAGGATCATTCAGCGAAGGTTTAGGTATGGAACCATCGATGAAACCCAGTTTTCTCTTTGCTCTAAGCGCATTCGTCATCTCGCTAGACCACTCATTGTAATTTTCTCCTGTTAGAACCACCGCCGTAATCATAGCTCCCGGATTATCAGAGGCATAAAGGGAATATGGTGTTGTAACTTCAGCACTTCTTCCTTCAGAACTAGCGGTTTTAGAAACCGCAGATGACTCAACTGTGTCAACCATTGTCGTAAATTTGTTTCACAACAAACTCGACAGACAAACCCTCTGGATACTCGAACTTCGAACTCCAGGCACACGAACTCTACTTTTTTTTTTTTTTTTTTTTTTTTTTTTTTTTTTAAAACGAATTAGGTCTCAGAATTTTCTGCTCTGATACCATGTAAATCAAACAAACTAAATTTGGAGAAGACTTTCTTCTTTAACAAGTAGTCACGTACAACATATATATACACATGAGCTGGATAATATTCCTAAGCATATTTGGAATATATCGTAAACATATTTGTTATTATCTCTAAGTGCTGGAACTTATCCTAACTTCCTAATAGAAA
>CAJHQQ010004878.1:0-22780 GCA_905132885.1 Moricandia moricandioides | reverse complement strand
TTAAACAGAAGCCTGACGAAACTAGTTTTGTGTATATTCTTAGACTAAAAGGAAATATCAGGAAAAAAATGTGAGAGATTGCTGGTTCTTGTTTTCTTCTCTATTTTTTTCTCTACCTGCTGAATGAGTTTCACGTATTGATATATAACTTCAAAAGTCAAACATACGTTATAGAATCATGGAATTAAACTATCGTAATAATGAGAATTGATTCTCCATTACCTACGTTAGTTGCCAAAGTAATTAATGGTTATTGACCAAACAAAATCAAAGCCAAAATACTTTATACTAGATGGCCGGTCCGCACCATGTGCGGATATACATATTCAAATTATGGATTAAGTAGTACAAAATTTTAGCAGTAACAGATTTTATATCATAAGACCACCGTCTTTGGGAGAAAGCATGAGGCACAGGAAAAGGTTGGTACTCGAATTTTACACGGACGAGATGGAACAAAGTAACTTCAATATCAAGAGGTAGTCGTTCCGGTATGCATAATTGCAACGTCTCAAAATAATTTGTGTGTTTAAAAAGATATTTTATTTTCAAAATCTGGAATTAATTGTGTATAGTTTTAGAAATAACATATTTTATATTATCACTTAGTAGAATTGTATTGTATATGTGTTGTAAGTCTTTATTTCAGGTAAAAATATTATTATGTTTTATTTTTTCGAAAAGCTTATTAGACATATTAAAAGAAATATAATAAAATTGAAAGTATTATCCATAAATTATATCAAGTATGAAGTATTTGATCAAGTATGAAGTACTTGTCTCGCTAATGAAAGCAACTTCCATTAGAAACCTGCAAAAAATGAGCTTCATAAATTGATGCTTCGATCAACGCTCACCGCAATTTTGTTAATATTTAGTTTTTCGCTCCATCACATGTGTCATTCGTGTGTGCACATAAAAATTCTAAATGGCGTCGTTACCAATTTTTTTCTAGTTCTTTCCATCTAACGTGCCACACTTGTGTATATAAAAATCCTAACTGGCGTCTTCTAGAATTCATAACAATTAAACTATGTATACAATGCTCTTAAACAATAGTTTATTATATTTGAGAAAGTGAGCTTCGTAAAGATAATAAATAAACTGATGTTAAAAACAATGCTTCATAAACTCATGTTTAAAAAAAATGATAAACTGAATGTTTGAATGTTTGTATAATGCGCTACACTATACTTTTATTAAGGAAAATGATAGACGAATTCAAAATAACTTTAAACAGTTAAATATAAATAATCACATTATGATTCTTGATTGCTTTAAAAACATCAACACTCACTATATTACATAACAGATTATATGAAATTCGAAATAAATCATCTGAATGAATAAAGTCTTTTTTTATAAATCTCTTTCTTTCCTGTAAAATTTCAAAAACAAACAATGTCTGTTCTCTGCATTTTCACCAAAAGTTTCATCATCTTCTACCTTCCACGAGGATGAACAAGCTGTGAGAAGACAGCACTAGTAGTCGCATCTTCCGCATCATCATCAGTCCCTGTCCCCGAGTTCCCTCCTCCTCTATCCATCATACTCATACTATTATCAAACAGCTCCATTGGCGCTATCGGTATCCCAGGGATATGGTTTGTACTATTATCATCAGCCTCCATCAAAGCTGAAGACGTTTCTTCAAGCTGCAAAGCATACTCCAATTTCCACAACACATCTCCCATGGACGGCCTTTCAACTCCATACTCAGCCAAACATTTCTCAGCAGTTTCACCAAACTTCTTAAGCGACGCAGGGTTCACTTTCCCGGTTAAGTTACTGTCCATGATCTGATCAAGAAGACCTTTCTTCTGCCACGCCATTGCCCATTCTTTATAATTCTTTGCAGTAACGGTAAATCTTAATATTTGTAACTTCTAAAACTGAAGTTTCATTATTATCAATATAAAACCTCGATTAATATATGAATTTGAGTGAAATGGGTTTCGAGATTTTCGGGATTAAGTGGGAAGGTTAATAAAAAGAAGTTACAATTATACAATTTGCTTTATATTTAAATAAAGGTCCAATAGCAAAAGAAGTAATATTTCAAGTAGTTGTAGGGGTAAAATTTAAGAATGGTCCTCTTTTAATAAAATAGATGTTTTAGTTTAGTTTGGTTTTATTATAAATTCAATAAAAGTAGAAGTTTCATTATTATCAATATAAAACCTCGACTAATATATGAATTTGAGTGAAATGGGTTCCGAAATTTGAAATTTGTAGTCGTTGTTTTTAGGGCCATTAAAACAAAAGATCCTAATGGGCTTATTCAACTATGATAGGCCCTAAGATAATTGTTTCAGTGTCAGCGCTTAGTGTCAGCGCTCAATGTCAGCCTCATCTTCTTCATACACGTTCTACAACATGTTAACTTGTTCATACTTCAAACATTGTCCAGGTTCATGTTTGTATCTTTTACAAACAAGTGTCAAAAACAGCAAAAAGATTTTTGTTCGGATCCAAAACGATCTATTGATCTTTTATAGTACATTTATTTCTGGTATTTTTTTACATAAGCGGCAACATACATCACACAATATACACAAAAGAGAAACCAAATATACAAACTGCTCACAAAAAAAACAAGGAGCTAAAACTGAAGCCTGATCATGTCTGAAACATCTCTCTCATATGTTTTGCTTCAGATCTTGACTCCTATCCGTTGAGCAACCTGCCGAAACAAAAATTAATATTCATTACCAATCGTAATAAACACTTGAGAGAGGCTTAAGGGGGCCAGAGTGATTCGTTTACCTGTTTAAAAGAAGTAAATTCACTTCCCTAGAGTCAGGCGTCACAGCCTGTGTCTCTAGCTCCCCATAAATCATTCCTACATGAACCGCATCCTCAGGATTCACTCCTAACAACTCACAAGCTTTCAAGAAGATGTAGGTTTGGCTTCTCCGCTTCAACCTGCAAAAACAATCAAACCAAAATCATTGAATACACACATACTCACTCCCAAAACGTTTCAGATCATCAACCAAAAGATAGATAATAGAAGAGAGAAGAGGTTATGTTACTTCTGCTGAAACAGCTAGAGCATCAAACCAGTCTTCACATCTCAGTGCTTGTAGGAGAGGTCTTAATCGAGTGTTGAAGTTAGACACAATGGTAACTTTTACACCCGCTTCTTTAATAGCTTTGAACACTTTCTCTGCCTCCGGATCACATAGCTTCCACGCCTGGTAAAGCAAATAGGTTAAATATCAAGAGAAGTAACAAACTTTAAAGTGTTCTTGAAGCGTATGAAGAAAATAGTAGCAAAGATCAAAACTTGTTCTATAGTAAAATAATCGTAAAGCTCTTCAAAGTATTGAGGATTTGAACAGCCTGTTGATGCACTCACTATATATTGCCAGAAAGGTCTCGCGTCATTCACGTATCTGCGAGAAATGAAGTATAAATCAACAACATCACACAAGTTTAGCACTCGCAAGTTACTATTTTTAGCAGACAACAACCTAATCTTCCAATAGTGAGTTTTAAAACTGACTTGGCATCGAGTTAGTCTTAATCAAGATCCATGATGCATTAAACATAATGCAGTATCTATGTATTATGGTGATTTTCTTGGAGAAAGAGAACACACAAGAAGGTGAAGACGATGATGATACCTGAGATGAGATTGAACCCATGGTTTCTGATAAACTCTTTTGTATCTAGTAAGTATCTCAGCCTCCATAGCATGGCAATAGCTAACACCTGATATAAGCTGCTGGAAGAAGTACCTCGCCTGGACAAGAGAAAAAATGGATTAGACTGTACATAACCCAACTGTTAGATACACGATAACAAATAATGAGGATTCACATGTTTTCTCTTCCTCCTAATCAATCGAGAGACCAAGCAGAGCTCTAAGAAAGAACTAAGCCTATATAGTACTTGTACAGTAGCAAAAGAAAGCCAAAATTTTAGATCCAAAACTGACCTCATCCTCACTGAATCTTCCAGCACTGCAAACGGTGGAGAAGAGTCCCGAAGCTTGTATCATATGTTTCAAAGCTTCGTATCCTCACGGTGTAGAGAGTCCTCATCCTCACGGTGTAGAGATTCCCGAAGCTTCGTATTCCATGAAAACGGTGAATCGAAGCACTGGAGAAAGCTATGGCATTGGAGAAGAAACGAGAGGAAACGTGTGACGACGACGAGCGCGAGGAGAACTGCAACTGGAGCTAAAGCTCTGGTTGTTTCTGCTTGGGGGTAAAGATTGAAGTGAATGTGAATATATATATATATATACACAAAGTAAATGTTCTCAGATTAATGACGCCAAGATAATATTCATACAATAAATGTAAACTAGAGATGGAATTATGAATTGTAAACTTGTATTGATCTGAATGAGATACATGTGTATATATAGCTTAACATAATGTAAATCCGAGATAAACTAGGAACCTTATCCTAAGATGATAATGACGAAGTTTAATGTAAAGGTAATCCTAATATAGGATTCCCTTTCCTAATACTCCCCCTCAAGTTGGAGAGTGAAGATTTTGAACACCCAACTTGGACGATAAAGCTTCAAACTGCGGACGTCCCAATGCCTTTGTCAATATGTCTGCTATTTGATCCTTGGTACTGACATGAATAGTTGTAATAAGACCAGCCTTAACCGCATCGCGAACACTATGACAGTCTCGTTCAATGTGTTTAGCGCGTTCATGAAAGACAGGATTCGCTGATATGTGAATTGCAGCCTTACTGTCACAATAAAAGGCAACTGGTGTTTTGACTTTGACGCCGAGATCCTCCAAGAGTGGAATAATCCACTTGACTTCTTTAGTTGCTAAAGCCATAGCTCGGTATTCTGCTTCAGCAGACGACATTGATACAGTGTCTTGTTTCTTTGTCTTCCACGCAATTGGAGAACCGCCAAGTAGGACAACAAACGCACTGAGAGACCGGCGACTTTCTGGACAAGTGCTCCAATCTGCGTCGACATATACGGAGAGTTGAAGATCACTATCAGATCGAAGAAGAATGCCTTGGCCCGGACAGCCCTTGAGAAACCGAACAACTCGCAGAGCAGCAGACCAGTGAGCCTCCCGAGGTTGTTTCATAAACTGAGAGAGAAGATGAATAGTATAGCACAGCTCTGGTCGTGTAACCGACAGGTACACCAAACGACCAACAAGACGCCGATATTGCTTAGGATCCGACAAGAATGGACTATCATCGGAAGCAAGATGGTGATATTGTTCAAGCGGGATTGATACAGGCTTGCAACCAAGAAGACCAGTGTCAGAAATGATATCCAAAGCATATTTTCTTTGGGAGATAAAGATGCCTTCCTGTGATCGAGCCACTTCAATACCGAGAAAGTACTTCAATTTACCGAGATCCTTCATTTTAAAACAAACACCCAAGTAAGACTTGAACTTGGTGAGAAGGTCGATGTCGTTACTTGCTAAGACAAGATCATCGACATATATTAGGACACGGAGTTCCTGAGAACCTTTAGTGTAAGTGAACAAGGAGTAGTCCGAATATGATTGCTGAAAACCATATTCTGTTAAAGCCTTTGTGAGTTTCTCATTCCAGCAGCGCGGAGCCTGTCGAAGGCCGTATAAATATTTACGAAGACGACAGACTTTGGAAGGATCAGAGTGAGTGAAACCAGGTAGAAGACGCATGTAGACTTCTTCGTTTAGATCACCATGAAGAAAAGCGTTGTGGACGTCCATTTGGTGAATTTCCCAACCTTTTGCTGCAACAAGACCAAGAAGACCACGAACCGTAGCCATTTTAACAACGGGAGCAAAGGTTTCATCAAAGTCATCGCCCTCAACCTGATTATTACCCATAGCAACAAGACGTGCCTTAGGACGCTCAATAGTTCCATCGGCGTTAAACTTATATTTGTAAATCCAGCGAGACCCAATAGCTGTTTTGCCTGGCGGAAGCGAGACGATATCCCAAGTACCACTGTCTTCATGTGCGCGTACTTCATTTTTCATAGCACCACGCCAAATTACATCTTTGACGGCTTGGGAGTAGTACTTTGGTTCAACTACAGCAGTAACTGCCGCAAGGAAAGCTTGATGCGAAGCTGAAAATATATTGTCAGAGATATAGTCAGTTAAAGGATAACGTGTAGTACCTTGGATTGTTTCGGAGGACAAAGATGCAGAGCAGGAGTAAGCGAGAGATGGGTCTTTAAGACGCGCTGCATTGTATGTAACGTAGTCTCTAAGTTTGACTGAAGGTATACGAGAGCGCTGTCCCCTGCCCATTACTTCTTCATTAGTAGTAACATTATCAGAAGATGATAGCTGAGTCACACTCAGACGTACTGTCGGAGAATCATCATCAGGCGCAGATGGGACTGACGAAGTAGGAGAAGCTTCTTCCTGAGTGGGAACAGCGACGTGAACCTCGCGAGACGATGTTTCAGTGGGGGATGTCGAAGCCGGAGGAGCAGAGTCGTTAGAGACAGACGAACTCCCCCTGTCTCTGGAAGACGATACGTTAGTGATTTGTCCATCTTCATCGATTAGTGAAACTGCAGGTTGACATGTAGAAGTCGGTAGGGTTGGAGAAGCAAACGGAAACTCATGCTCGAGAAACACAACATCTCTAGATATAAGAAACTCTTTGGTAGCTAGATCAAAGACCTTCCATCCCTTTTGACCATGCGGATATCCCACGAATACGCAACGCCTGCTGCGCTTTCCAAACTTGTCTTTGTTTCGAGCTCGATGATGAACAAAGCACAAACTGCCGAAGACTCGAAGATGAGAATACATTGGTTTCTCATTAAACAAAAGTTCATAAGGCGTCATGTTTTGAAGAACTGCTGATGGAGTTCGGTTAATCAAGTGTGTAGCAGTCATGATAGCTTCTCCCCAGAACTTGATCGGCAAATTGCTTTGAAATAACAGTGAACGAGCAACATTGAGTATATGTCGGTGTTTTCTTTCAACACGACCATTCTGCTGAGGAGTCGCGACACAAGAGGTTTGATGTATCATCCCATTCTCACGAAAGAAACGAGCCATACACATGAATTCAGTTCCGTTGTCACTACGAACGGTCTTGACATCTTTTGAAAACTGTTTAGAGGTCATCTTGCAGAAATTTTGGAGGACTGTTTTAACTTCTGATTTTTCTAAAAGAAGATACGTCCATACTGATCTAGAGTAGTCGTCAACGATCGTGAGAAAATATACTGCTCCAGAAGAAGATCGAGTTCGGTAAGGCCCCCATACGTCACAATGAATCAGCTGAAAACATTCTTTTGTTTTATTCAAACTCTCATAAAAAACTTCCCTAGTCTGCTTAGCCTCAAAACACACGTCACAAGGACTATGAGTAGCAGTTTTATCATAGGTCATAGGTAAAAACGACAACACCGAAAAAGAAGGATGGCCTAGCCGTTGATGCCATAGAGACTGATCAGCCGACTTGAGAGACTTATCATTCACTTGAACACGAGCAGCCATTACATCCTTAAAGAAATAAACCCCATCTCTCTCTCTACATGCTCCAATCAGCGTCCTCGTGAAACGATCCTGTAAAACACATAATGTATTCGTTAGTATAGCATAACAGTTGGTTTGTTTGAGGAGCTTGGAGACTGAGATGAGAGAGCAATTTAAGTTAGGGACAAATAACACATTCGACAGAACGATGTTATTTGACAGTTTGAACACTCCGATATGAGTTGCATATGTCTTGTTGCCATCCGCAAATCCAACTGGACACGGAGGAATGCTCCTAACATCTTCTAGAAACGAGAGTTCTCCTGTCATGTGATGAGAGGCTCCGGTATCCAAAATAAGATCACCATATTGCTTACCGGTCAGCTTGTCAGAAGACTTGGCTTTCTCATTAAGCATCTGAGAAAGAGCTTTCCATTGTTCATCGGAGAACGAAGGGAAGGTAGACGAGTTTGACATGGTAGCCTGAGCGTTGTGAGCTCTAGAAACGCTGGTTTTATTGCGATCTGATCCTGGTCCACCACGACCACGGCTTCCTCGACCGCCTCTAGTGTCACCTCGATTTGGTGGTGTTTCTTCCCACCAATCCGGAAACCCGACAAGCTGCCAACAGTTAACTTTCTCATGTCCCGTCGTCCACAGTGAGAACAAGTAGGAACACGACGAGATTGACCCGAACTATTCGACTCAGACTGCTCCTTCTTTGCTACGAAACCGACAGCATTATTGTGTGCTTCTCGTTCCTTAGTGGAGGTAAGTCGTTGCTCTTCCCGTATTATTTTTGCATATGCTTCACCGAGATCAATAGGAGAGTCTGATGCGATTATACCCTGACACACAATTCCAAAACGAGATTCGTCTAGACCCATGAGAAACTGATGAACCTTCTCTTCTTCACGATCTTGTTCATATTGAGAAGCTGCACTACAGCTACAGGCCGGAAGAGGTTTGAAAGTATCTAGTTCTTCCCATAACTTGGCTAATCGGCCAAAATAATCCATCACCGACACACCATCTTGTTTACACGAAGCTAGTTGCTCTCTGAGATGATGTATACGCACTTTATTTCCCACCGAGAAACGTTTGCGCAGATTTTCCCACAGCTTGTGAGAATCAGATATGAAAGTAACCGTTGAACGAACGCGTGCTTCAATAGACGAACGGATCCACCCAACGATCATAGAATTAACAGACGACCAGAGCTCGAAGTTAGGATCATCAATCGGAGGTTTGGTTATTGTTCCGTCAATAAACCCTAATTTTCGCTTAGCTCTTAGTGCATTGGTCAGCTCTGTTGACCACTCGTTGTAGTTGTCACCCGAGAACATCACAGAAGTTATTAAAGCTCCTGGATTATCGGACGCAAACAAGGAGTAAGGAGCTGAGGTACTAACGACATTCTTCTCAGTTTGTGAGGTAGAACTTTTGGTAACGGAAGAATCGTCTCCGTCGGCCATGACTGATACGCTTCTTCTTGCTTAAGACGGAAGCAAGAGAGACGTGACGACAAAACTTTTAGGTCACAGAGATTTTTATTGCTCTGATACCATGTAAACTAGAGATGGAATTATGAATTGTAAACTTGTATTGATCTGAATGAGATACATGTGTATATATAGCTTAACATAATGTAAATCCGAGATAAACTAGGAACTTTATCCTAAGATGATAATGACGAAGTTTAATGTAAAGGTAATCCTAATATAGGATTCCCTTTCCTAATAATAAATAATGAAAGCGTTTAAAGAAAAATATTAAATTGGTATTTTAATAAAATGATATTCATATTATTCTTGCGCAAGTAATTTATTTGTTATAAGGAAACTAATTATTACATGTATTAATTAATATTCTTGCACAAGTAATTTATTTTGTTATAAGGAAATTAATTATTACATGTATTAATTAATATTTTTGCGCAAGTAATTTATTTGTTATAAGGAAACTAATTATTACATGTAATAACTAATATTCTTGCGCAAGTAATTTATTAGCTAATTATGTAAGTCATTTGGAAAGTGATGTTAATTGGTCATTAAATTATGTTTTCCATTGCAATTAGTGGGATCGATGAATTAAATGGTGAGATCGATTTTATTGGTACTTTCCTATTATAGTGGGATCGGTGAATTAAAAAAAATGATAAAAAAATTCTAAAAAAATTGACTAATCAAATGTCTCAAATTCTTCTAAGAAGCTCTGTATGAGTGACACGTGGCAAATGTACTTCTCTTTTAATATATAGAGGGATGGGTTTGCATTTTTAATTTTAAATAAAACATAAAAGATCATCATAAATAAAATTAGAAAGATTAAGTTAATTGACATATTGTCTAACTAACAAATCAATTTCAAATTCAAACCCAAATATTCAAAGTGATTCATTTTGCTAAATATTTTATACTTAACCAAATTTAAAGCTTTATAAGCTTTGCATATCACTCACTTTGAATCTCCATTTCTCATTCAACACAACTTCGATTTTGACCAAAAAATACACTAACTCATAGTGCTCATGGTGACGATTATATCGTGTCCGAATTCTGGTTTTTCCAACAGACGTCTCCGTCGAAAAACCCATCAAAAAAAATAGTCCACACCACTTTGTCAAAAACGAGTTCCAACTGATTAAACTTAATCCAGAAAACATTTCAGCGTGTAATATCAAGATTTCTTAATTGTGGTGAAACATATGACTCTAGGAAGCAATAGAGGATGCTTTGATTCGTATATTGACTCAAGATGCTCCATTGATATTATGAGACACATTCATGCTGCCAAAGAACAGAAGAGACCTTATGTGGTCGTGTTTGTTTGAGTGAACATCTTTTGGGAAATCCACCAATATGGCCAAAGTGGCGTATTGGCTCCAGCAGCATAAGGTCAATGTAATGATGGCTGCTTGTGAGGTAATGGCATCATCAAGTTTACGTTGATTAATGGTTTCAATAACAATTTAACGAATAATGGTGTGAAATACTGATTTTAAATGAGTGTGGGATTTTGGCAACAATTTTGTTTTTTGAATATGATGTTAAATTTATATAAAGATAATGCTTTTGTACATTATGTGTAGCGTGTTTATGGCAAAAAATAAAACATTTTTCTAATGCTTAGCATAAGGCACTTTAAGAAATTTAATCTTGTGAAGCAAACCGTTGCTGCATAAAAGTTTCATTCCTTTGATTTCCAGTCTCTGATATGGACAGACACTTGTTCTTGACTTGACGATTAATGAACCTGATTAAAGCTGCAGTGGTGACAGGGACAAAACCGTGACGTCTCTCATTCCTTTCTCGCCAGAGTGAATGCACAGATGTTTGGAAGACATACCGCACCAGAAATCTTATCCTACATTCCAACGTGTTACTCACAAGAAGTTGAATGATGTTATCCAAAAGCTTAGTGAAGTGTATTCCAAGAGGTCCCCTTGCCAACTTGGTCCATATTGCTGCTGAAAAATCGCACTCGAAAAAAGAGATGATTACGAGATTCAATCCCTTGTTGGTAGAGGATACATGATGGATCAAATCGGAGTTCCATGTGAGCATACGATCTCTCGTCGTTAACCTGTTGTGCAGAGCCAGCCATGAGCAGAACGTGTATTTTGGCATAGCATGCTGGAACCATATCCCCGAGTGCCAAGCCACGGCAGAAGAGTCTTAGCGAGTGAGATACCAGGTTTTCTTTGTACTGAAGTCATGGCGATACGTACCTTCTTTCTGTTTCCACAAAGAGACATCCTCTGCATCCAAGAGCTGAAGACGTTGGTTCTCCATAGTAGTCTCAATCTGGTTAAGTATCTCAACTCATGTCTCCTCTTGCGTCTACTAAACACAGATGCCACTGATGCCATAGCTCTGATACCCGTGTCTATACACCCTTGTGCCCAACTAAGTCAAACATGCATCCCATATCCGACCATGTGTCATGCCAACAGGACGTAGAGCGACCATCTTTGACCTCCATTTGATGGAATAGCTTAACTTTATCTATGTACTTTATCAGTTTGTGCCACATCCAAGAGCCAAGTGATATGTTCTCTTTAACAAACCAAAAATTACCTTGACGTATCAGATACATATTTATCCACTTTTCCCATAAGGATTTCTTCTGAGATATCAGACGCCAAATGAGTTTCAGATCCTACCATATTTGCTTCTTTTAAAGGTCTGAGACCTAATCCTCCCTCTCACTTTGGTAAACAGACGATATCCTAAGAGATCTTGGATTTTTCCAAGCTATGTGCTGGGCCAGACCACAAAAAACAGATCACATGCTATTGATCTCTTTGATACAAGCAACCGGTAATATGAAAGAGGACATCCATAAGTTGGCAATGCTCATGAGCATCGATGCAATCAGCTGAAGTCGTCCAGCCATTGATAGAAAATGATTGGTCCAAAGACTGATTCATCTTCTAATTTGTTCTATGAGGCTTATAATCTTGTGCTCCCATTCTCTTAGTCGTTAATGGGAGGTCGAGGTATCTAACAGGCAGTTTCCCTTATTCAAATTGATAGTATGCTTGCATTGCTTGCACAGTTGTATCTTGTTGGACAGAATAGTACATCGTTGACTTCTCCATACTGATTCTCAAGCCTGAAGCCTCTGCAAATCGATCAAACACCTTCACTATGATTTTAATGGATCAAAATTTCTCATCGATAAAAATCATTATATGATTAGAAAAGCTCAAGTGGGTGAGCCCAAGATTCTTGCATTTTGGATGATATCCAACTTTATCCTCACAAGAAGCTTTATCCAAGAGCTTTGAAAGAACCTTCATGCTGATTACAAAGAGATAAGGAGATAGAGAACACCCTGTTTGAGTCCCCGTTTTCTTTGGAGATAACCCGCTTACTCCCCCATTGACTTGAACAAAGAAAGATACTATTGTAATACAGAGAAAGAACCAGTGAATAAACTGATGTGGAAATTTCATCGCCTCCAAAGTATTAATAAGAAACGGCCACTGCACTGAGTCGAAAGCTTTGGAAATATCAATCTTTATTGCACAGCGCTGCGAGACTGAATCCTTGTGATACTCCTTGACAAGCTCTATTGCAAGAAGCAGATTTTATATGAGCAACAAATCTTTGACAAAAGCAGATTGGTTCAAGCTAATGAAATCCGGTAAAGTTCCTTTCAACCAATTAGCATCTTTGAAATTACTTTTAGATAACATTGGAGCAGAAGATAGGCCGATAATCTTTCATATATCGCACCTCGAGAGTTTTTGGAACTAGAGCCAGAATGGTTGTGTTAACCCCTTTTGGAAGAAAACCTTTCTCAAACAAAGATTGAACCTCAATGATAAATTCAGTACCAATGATTGACCATGAGGCTTTAAAGAATTCCACTGTGTAACCACGTGACCTGGAGATTTATCACTTGGCATTGTGAACAAGACCTTTGTGATCTCGTCTGGCGATACTGCTTTTTTCAGTTGTGATTGCTCCATATCAGTACATCGGTAAGGTCAGATTTCCCTTAACTCATCCACTGTGATTCGAGTGTAGTCCGTTGGTTGATGTTGCAAAAACTTCCGAAAGAAACGCTCTGCTCCTGCTTTTATCTCTTCCACATCGGTGCAGATATTTCCCTCCTCTGTCTGAATCTCTTTTATGAAGTTTTTGATCTCTCGAGAAGTTGTTTCCCTACGAAAAGACTTGTTATTTTTGTCTCCTATGCTCAACCAATGCATTTTTGACTTTTGCTTCAGAAATCTCTCCTCCAAATCGGAGACAAAGTCCCATCTCTTATAAGCAGCGTTCTCGTCTGCCATGTTATGTGGTGATGCGTTTGCCATGTTCATAGCCTGCTTTTCACATAGAATTGCAAGAGCTTCTTCTATCTTATTTGTCAATTTATCCATGCCTTCCTTTGCGATCTTTTGTATAATCGGTTTTAACTGCTTAAGTTTCTTCGAGAACCAAAATATAGAAGAAGTGGACAAATAAATTGGCTCTGTGGATTGCCAGTACTGTTCCAGAGCAGGCTTGAATCTCGGGATTTTTGTTGTAGCATTGAAAATTTTATACGGGCGCTTTGGTCTGCCAATGTCTGCTCTAAGTTGAATCTGACATCGTAAATGATCTGAGCATCCCCCACCTTCAAACACATTATAGATTGCGGAAACATACTAAGCCAATGGTCACTATATAAAAATCTATCAAGTTTCTTTGATATATGGCCTTCCTCCCTTCTATTGCACCAAGTGAATCTAGGACCATGAGATGCTAAATCCATAAAGGAACAATGTTGAGTAACCTCTTGGAAATCCCTCATTCCTTGTGTTACCGAAGGCGATGTTTGAAATGAAGAGTGATCTTCCATATCCAGTGTTTCATTAAAATCTCATGCCACAAGCCATGCTTTGTTCCTGATTATCGGTGAGTCTTGATGACTCTTCATGTATCTCCACAACTCAAACGATCTGAGGCATGATTTGATGCATAAACAAGTGAGAAAAAAAATCTTCTTTGCTTGTTTCTAGCTGCAGTGAGACTGTGATCAATTGATCACTTTTGAAAAATGGCGTAGCATGTACGTCGGGTCCCCATACCAGCCAGATCCTCCCTAACGTGTTATGCTCATAATTTGTTAGCATTGACCAATTTGGTAAAACTGATGATGCTATTCGCTGAGTTTTTCCTTCCTTAACCCTTGTTTCCAGCAAACCTCCAAAACAAAACTTCTTCTCCATAACCAATTTCTTAACTACAGAATGTTTTTTAAATTTGTTGAATCCCCAAATATTTCAGAAGAGAGCTGGCATATTATTTCTTCTTGGGGCTACGTCTTTTAACCCCCCCCCCCCCCCCCTCCGCACTCCGAAGAGATTTATTTGTGCTTAAGGCCAAAGATTCTGCTGAGTTTTTGTTTATCCCTTTGGAAGCTCGTGTGGAAGTTCTACGACTCTATAACTCTATCTTATCCTCCATGCTTACTTCGGATTTTCCTGTTTTCGGCTGTGGAATGGTGTTGATATCATCTAGTATCTCACCTTCCTTGCCATCACCATCAGCTTCAGTTTGGGTATTTACCTCATCTTCCATTGTTTCCTCGGTGACTATTTCATCTAAAATTGCAAATCTTGATGGGAAACCCACGTCACTGACTTCTACATGTATCCTTCCAGACCTCTCCTGCTTTAAGGGAGAGACATGGGACCAATTTTATTCATCTATACCAGATGGCAGTTGATCTGCAGCTGCCCCACCTCTACCATTTATGTGTGACGAGCAAGCAACCTCCTCTGCTTCTTCCCTTAGACGTCTTTATCGCCAATGGTACTTAGGGACAGGTGCATCTTCCATGTTTTCATTTTCCTTAAATATCATATCAGTAGAAACTTCTTCCACACTCTGATTCTCAGGTAAGGCTTGTGATAAAGTGTCAGAAACACTTTTCTCCTCATTTGACTCCACAGTCTGATCTACTACCACCACCTCTTCTACCTCCTTCTATTTCTCCTTCTGCATTTTTTATCTGCTTCTTTTTATTTCCACAAGCAACTCCTGGGTGACCCCAATTTAAGCATATGCAACATTTTTGAGGCAACCATGGATACTCAAACTGAACCATTGGCAACAATTACCTATATATGAGAATGGTTATGAAAAAGATTTAGGGGTAGTTTCTATGAAAGCAATTCGAAATGGATATGATGATACATATATAAATGAAGTCTACACTGATTCATTGTTCCAATCATTTTTCTTAATGTAGAATATTTACAATAATTTTATTTTTGTGAATTATGAGATAAAATTGTCAATAGTATAAATAAAAAATTGTTGCTATTATATGCACACTAAATGTTATGCTTATCATATGTTTATGGTTTGTTTTATTAGTTTGTGCAACATTCAATAAACTGTAAGATGTTGTAGCATTTGGATAGAATGCATTATTTCTTGTCACATATTTTTTCTGAGTTGTATCTAGCTACAATTTGGAAGATAATTACTAATATTGGTTGTTGATTATTTTAAATGATCTGAGGAGCAGCATAAGAAATATTTCAGATTTGGAAGTAGTTTTATTAAAATAGAAATTACCCGAACCCCAACCATAAATACTAAACCCTAAACTTCAATCACTAAACTCAAACCCAAATATAAACTATAATCTATTTTATAATATTTTAAATAAACTAAAAAAATTAAAATAATATATAATATTTTGTAATATTATACTATGCTATATGAAATGAAAAGTAGAATCAACTTGTGAGTTAAAATCATTTATGTGGTTGTGGTTAACAAAATGATAAAAATGAGTTTGTAAATCACTTGTGTCGGTTTGGTTAACACATAAACAATATCCATATCAATGATACAACTTCAAAACATAATATATGCTTATTCATTATAAAATCATATTATATTGCAACATTTAAAAGATGTGATGACACTATGGCTGGCGAGGTGGAGAAGGATAGACGAAGTCTTTATCAACTCTATTCAATGGTGGTTGAGCATACATGAATGACCATCGTAATAGAATCTCATAGACATGGGATCATTAGTCATTGGGTTGACATCTATCCAAGCTTTAATTCATCGCCACTAGTAAGAAATTGAAGTCAACTGCCTTCGTCACTGATATGTTGAAGACAACGATCGTGTTGTTCTAGTAGAGATCAATATATTGGACGATTGTTAATAATGTGATAATGGCGACTGGTAAAAGAGTTAATAAAATTAGATTTTGTTGATACAATTTATACACATAAAATGAGTTAATAAAATTTGAAGTTAAAAAAGTTAGATTTTGGTTGATACAATTTATACACATAAAATGAGTTCAGATTCATTTGAACATTTTCAAGTCAAATCAATTGGAAAAATCTAATAATGCAAGATTTTAAATGTTGTATTAAAATCTCTAGTTGAATAACATTAGATTTTAAAAGGTTACTAGCCGTTGACCCGCGCGCCCGCGCGGGTGTTATTTTTCTGAATGTCTAATATTTTAAGCAATTTGTTTGATATAATTGTGTATATGACTTGAACTTAATATTCAATATCCGTTACCCGATTCGGGATCTTATCCTCTTCGAAAAAAGGATATTCATGGATCATGATAATAATTTTACGGATTCGATTGATCCAATTATAAATTCGGATAGCAATATTTTAAGTCTAGATATTCAGATCCAGATATTAAATATTTAAAATTTAATTATAGTTATCTATGTATATTATATATTTTTTATATAAAATAACTAAAATTTTAATTTTATTAAATTTTAATGATTCTTAAGCTTTTTAAATAATAATTTTAAATAGACTAAATAGATGGTTAATAGTTAGTTTTTAATTTATTTTAAATTAAAAAAAACAGGTTTGGATGTATGCGTGTATTTGGATTTTAGTATGAATATTTTAACCCCAAATATCCGAATCCGGATAACAATTTTACGAATCCGACAAATACATATCTGAATCCATATATCCTAGAATACCCTAGATATTTGATCCGTCCTAGACCTAATTGTATATATGTATTATATGGTGATTATTTTTTTTAATTTATAAATTACATTAGTTATTCTTATTAGATATATATCTTACAAATGATAATACATTGTATTTGTTTGTATATATAACCATTTATAATAAATATTAGTATGTATTTTAGTTATTAAATTTTTATGGAAAGTTACATGATTTTGTTATTGTAAATGAATAAGTTTAGATTATAATAAAAGATTATTAATATTATTATCTTTTTTATAGTTCAAATATAGTTGGTAGCTTATATGAATATGAATAAAAATAAAACTAATTTAATGCTATATATGTGTATAATTTTGTTTTTATTATAAATTTTTTGAATAATACATATTCATTTTTTTATAAAGTATTCAATTTTAATGACAAAGATTGTTAATGGGCTTAGCCCAGATTTATTTTTTTCTTATTAAGAATTAGTGTTTGGATACATATATAATATCAGTGGCATTCAATGGTAATTATTTAGGAAATGTTAGGGTTAAGTATTAAATGTACTTTAGTTTTAATAGTATAGATAAATACAAGAATCGATAATAATAATAGAATTTAAAATCATCTAATTAAGAGATTTTAAATAATAAGACAAGATTTTTTTTTTAAAAAAAGAACAAAAATTAATCAATGGATTAGAAATCTTAGAAAATTAAATTTAAATCTTTGATTGAATAATACACTGTTGTTCGGATGTATGCGACTTTTGTCAGAAGACGTGATAAAAACAATTCTGGGTGGCCACTTAAACCATGTTTGTATTGGGTAGGGTTTCAGAGCCGATTGGCCGCCACGTGGCCATAAGATCCACCAAACAGATCTCATCACACTCACATTTCCCTAGTTTCACTTCCGGGTTTTATTCATCACTCTCTGAACCGACAAAAGAAGAAAAAAATGAGCTCCCAAGTCTGCAGATCTGCTTCGAAAGCAGCAAGGTCTCTTCTCTATTCAGCCAAGAATGCTCGTTTCTTCTCCGGTACGTTTCTTATTGAGAAACCATTGAAACTCTCATTCAGGGATTTGTTCGATCTGATGTTTTCTTGTTAAGTTAATTTCTCAGAAGGACGAGCCATGGGTGCGGCAGCTGGAAAGATCCCTCTCTATGCATCTAACTTTGCAAGATCATCAGGTTCTGGTGCAGCCTCTAAGAGTTGGATCACTGGACTCTTGGCTCTTCCTGCTGCAGGTTTACTCAAATTTTGTCTTTGGCTAGAATAGGAACATGAGGAAAGTCATTGAGACATATCTTGTTTTTCTTGTTTCTGTTATAGCCTTCATGGTTCAAGATCAGGAGGTTCTTGCTGCTGAGGTAATAATGATGATCATCCATTTTGGTGTTTTTTCTTCTCCTATTCATCTTTGATTTCATTTCATCATCCCTCTGTCCAAATCAGATGGAACGTACATTCATTGCTATCAAGCCTGACGGAGTGCAGCGAGGACTGGTAACTTTTTCTTTTTAATATCGGTTTCTAGTTAGTCTTGAATTGGTCTTCTCACGTGTATGTGTGCAAATCTTATCTCATGAACTAACAGATATCAGAGATCATTTCTCGATTCGAACGCAAGGGATTCAAGCTTGTTGGTATCAAAGTTGTTGTTCCTTCCAAGGATTTTGCACAGAAGCATTACCATGATCTGAAGGAAAGACCTTTCTTCAATGGCTTGTGTGACTTCCTTAGCTCTGGTCCTGTTATTGCCATGGTAAGAGAAACTTTTGGAATTTGATAACAAACTCAGAGAATAATTTGATTAACGGGTCGTTGTAGGTATGGGAAGGAGAAGGTGTGATCAGATACGGACGTAAACTGATTGGAGCCACCGATCCTCAGAAATCTGAGCCTGGGACAATCAGAGGAGATCTTGCTGTTGTTGTTGGGAGGTATGTTCTGTTTTCTCTTTTTGACATGGGTATAAAGATTTGGTTTGGTAATTGAAATGTGAAAATCGCATCAGGAACATAATCCATGGAAGTGATGGACCAGAGACTGCAAAAGATGAGATCAATCTGTGGTTTAAACCTCAAGAACTTGTCTCTTACACCAACAACGCTGAGAAGTGGATCTACGCCGACAACTAACCCCCTCTTTCTCTCTTCTTTTCACATCCAATAAAATTGTTCTTCTTCCTTACCGCAAACCAAAAAACAGGTATTACGGATACAAACACTTTCCGGTTTTTTTTCTTTTTTTGTATTTTCCCGGTGAACTCAGTTATTAGAGCAAAAGTAATAAGTATGAGAATGAGATTATTGGATTCTTCTTAAGAATAAGATAATGATTTATTTTTATTATGATAATATTATATATGTTGTTTTCATGTAAGAAGAAAGAATGACAAGACAACAAGAGAGAAGACTGACTTTTTATTGCCTTTGTATCTCTGTATCTCAACTCTACTACAAAACACTCTTTTACTAGGATAAGACCCGCGCCTTGCGCGGAATGAAGTTATTATCTTATTATATTTTGAAAAATGAAACAATAGTTCGGTTTCATTTGGATTAGGGGTGTTCAATCCGGATATCGGATTTCGGTTCAGTTTTGTCGGTATTTCGGTTATTAAAATATAACTACTATTCTAAATCCATATTTACTTCCGTTCAATTTGGTTTATATCCCATCGGTTTTCAGTTAATTCAGTTTTATACCAAAAAACATAATTATTTAGTTTGAGATCATATTATATATTATACGAATTTTAGAGTCATGTTGTCAAAAAGTCATTTATTAAAAAATATTATATATTTAAATAAAAGAATAAAAAACAAAAAAGGCTTCTATCATCTAATAAAATAATCAAATCTATAATTAATATCAAAGCTCTAAATTTTGAAAAAAAAAACAAAAAAAAACAAAAAAGAAACTGTTTCTAAAAAGAATTGATAAATATGATTCTTCACTTAAACAAAAAACAAAAAACAAAAAACAATCCTGCGCAGGGTGAATATATGTAATTAAAATATAAAATTTTAGTATTGATAAATTTAAAATTTACATATGATTGTTTTTGTATGTATTTGAAATTTAAGAATTTTGAAATTTTTATATAATTATCTATACGTAGGATCAGAAACAATTTTAATTAGAAATGTAGATCAAATCTTAGAATTTAATGGATCTGTTTTCATATATCTTTTCACTTTTCAGTGTTCGAGTGATGGAAAATAAATGGCGTATTACTGCGCTTGATTGGTAGAGTATTAGCAAGTTCCCTAATGTTTTTTAAGAAGCAATTGGTAAAATATTTGCATTTAAAATATATAAAGTTTCAAAACTAATTTAATATAATTTATTTATCTGTCCAATAATATTAGAAAATTATATTTTTTTACAAATTATTATTTTTTAAAATAATTTATAAAAAAATTATGTTAATTTTTAAATTATTTTTAAAAACAATATTTTAAGTTTTTCAAATACAAATAAATAATTTAAAATTAATTATGGTCATGATTTAACATAACCATAATAATTTAAAATATTAAAAAATTAAAAATTAACAAATTAAAAATTAACTCAGTTTTATATCATGATTTAACAATTTAAAAATTAATTATGGTTATGGGAAGTTTACGTTCACGTGTCAGTCCTATTTATCTTCCATTTTTCTCTTGCTATGTTTTTTTTATATTTTGGTTATTACTCGATATAAATATTTATTTTGAATTTTATTCTCATTTCGTTTGTTTTAGAAAATACTTAAGATTTAAAATAATTAAAGAGATACATACTTAGGTTAAGATCTGCACTTTATGCATAATAAGTATTTTATATTTATTATTTATTTTATATTTTTCTGCATATTATAAATAATAAAATAATAAATACATATTAAATAACTAAGAAATCAGTTACTATTATGTAATAAATTGGCGTATGCATATAAATTTAACTATTACTCTTGTTTATTCACAATTAGGGTAAATAAAGCAAAATAATCAATCTTATATATTGTATATGATATATAATTAAATTTAAATGATATAAACATAGTAATATAACACACTTTTAATATGAATATTAATTAAATGAGGTTTCTACTCATATGATTTTATGATTATTTACATATTTGTGTAACAAAACTTTACACCAACGATTTTTTTTTGATGTGAGATGTTTAGTAGTTTCAATAATTTATAATCATTTAAAAAAACAATGACATATTTCAAAATTAAAATATTAACTTTTCAATATATGTTCAAGGCAAATATCAAAATATAAGTATGTATTTTCATACGATGTATAGTTTAATTAAAATGATGTTAAATATATATAAACTAAAATTATTTCTTCATATGGTCTTCTAATCATTATATTTTAGTATAGAAAAAAAATTAAAACCTTGATCTTAAAAGTTTATGTGGGACTTTTAACAGTTTTAGCAATTTATACTCATTTTGAAAAATTCGAAATACAACATACACAAAAAAAAAATCTAGATTTTTATTATATGATTAATGTAATTGTGTAATTTATTTTAATAATAAAGAAATAAACAAAATGAAAAAAGTATACATATTGTTATCAAATCTTTATTGTTTAAAATCATTAATTGTCATATATATATTTTGATCATATTAGGTAATTCCGTAGGTTTTATTTAAGGAAAGCATGTGAAACAATAAATATTTAATATATGCGACCAACTATAGCCTACGGAATATTATATTGCTAGAGAATATTATTTTTAAACTATACATTATATCACATACTCTAGAATCCTTTGGATTTTAAAATAGAAGTCAAAGAGCTATGCCACGTAGGATTGGGGTTATTTTTAATTCTTACAAACTTAAGGTTACAACTTTTTAAATGATTCTCAAATAATATATAGGGGATATACGGACAAGATATTTGCAACTAGAAATAATAAAATATAAACTATGGATAATCACTTAGATCATTTGTTATTATTTAACACTCCCTCTTCATTATCCATTGTTTGTATTATGTACTGCTTATGCAATCTCCTCTTCACAATAATGGATATAGTCTTTTCCTGGGAAATCGGCAAATTTATGCATCAACAGAGGGGCGCGGTCCCAATCAGTACATGCATTCGGATCTTGTGTTAAAAAATACATCAACACAATTTTTATTCAAATTTCATACATCAACCAACTCGTTTAGGTCAATACATACTTTGACCGTATTTCCGTTAGTCTAATTCTAACGGTATCTTATGTGGATTTAACGGGTGATTACGTGGATTAAGAGGATAATTACGTGGATTATTGTTACAGATGGATTGGCATCCCTTCACACGGGCCCATCGGGCAAGGATGTTCCCCATCAGGAGGGCCTGCCCACTGGATTTCGGTCGGAATTGGGCCGTAAGGAAGAGCGATCTAAAGCTCAATACACAGCCGGAGACATCGGACTCCTTTCCAACGAAGCCGAGTTCGGGCCTTGGTCGCGGAGATCTATTGTTCGGCCCACAAGGTGGCCCGACCTGTTAAGAAAGAAAGAGTAGTACATTAGGGCGAACATGGTCAAGCACGGGCTATAAAGGGACGAGGAATCGAAAAGAAAAAGAGAGGCTTCTTTCTGGGAAAAACTTTGTTCTTAGAAATATCCAAAAATCGTTGTTAACTTTACAAAAATAACAAGTATCATTTTGAGTTGTAAACGTCTTCGAGGCAGGCCCCTAAATCGAGTTAAATCCCCAAAACATCTTGCCCCTCTAACTCGGTTCTAATATTTGGCGCCCACCGTGGGGCTCCGCCGAAGTAACGTTCCGACTTAAACAATGAGCACCAACGAAGCTACTACCGACGAACGAACATCACCCGTCGCCGCC
>CAJHQQ010004877.1:0-22790 GCA_905132885.1 Moricandia moricandioides | reverse complement strand
TGTTTGGAGATTTGGCAATTTCTTCTTGATAATAATAAAACGAAAATGAATCACGATCTAAGAAGCTTGATTTGGACTCATAAATCAATGTAGAAACACCCTGAAGTTGAATCAAGATCATAGGAGTTATGATGAAGAAAGTTATCCCACTTTTAACCGAAGTGATTCCAGTTTGCCCTGTTTGGGAGAGTTGGGCATTTCTCTTGATACTAATAAACCAGAACGAATCACGATGTAAGAAGCTTGATTTGGACTCATAAATAAGTTTAGAATCACCCTGAAATTGAATCAAGATTCATAGAGTTATGATGAAGAAGTTATCCCACTTTTAATCGAAAGTGATTCCAATTTGCCATGTTGGAGATTTGGACAATTTCTTCTAGATACTAATAAAACCAAGAACGAATCAAAGATGTAAGAAGCTGATTAGACTCATAAATCAGTGCAGGAATCGGACCTGAAGTGTGATCATATCATTGGACCTGTATGATGAAGAAGTTATCCCTCTTTTTAATCGAAATGATTCCAGTTTTGTCCTGTTTGGGAGAGTTTGGCAAATTCTTCTTGATACTAATAAAACCAGAATGAATCACGATGTAAGAAGCTTGATTTTGGACTCATAAATCCGTATAGAATCACCCTGAAGTTTAATCAAGATCATCGGAGTTATGATGAAGAAGTTATCCCACTTTTAACAGAATTGATTCCAGTTTGCCCTGCTTGGAGATTTGGCAATTTATTCTTGATACTAATCAAACCAGAATGAATCACGATGTAAGAAGCTTAATTTGGACTCATAAATTAGTGTAGAATCACCCTGAAGTTGAATCAATATCATTGGACTTATGATGAAGAAGTTATCCCTCTTTTAACCGCAGTGATTCGAGTTTGCCCTGTTTGGAGAGTTGGCAATTTCTTCTTGATACTAATAAAACCAGAACGAATCACGATGTAAGAAGTTTTATTTTGACTCATAAATCAGCTTAGAATCACCCTGAAGTTGAATCAAGATCATAGGAGTTATGATGAAGAAGTTATCCCACTTTTAACCGAAGTGATTCCAGTTTGCCCTGTTTGGAGATTTTGGCAATTTCTTCTTGATACTAATAAACAGAATGAATCACGATGTAAGCAGCTTGATTTGACTCATAAATCAGTGTAGAATCACCCTGAAGTTGAATCAAGATCATAGGAGTTTATGATGAAGGAAGTTATCCCACTTTTATCGAAGTGATTCCAGTTTTGCCCTGTTTGGAGAATTGGCAATTTCTTCTTGATACTAATAAAACCAGAATGAATCATGATGTAAGAAGCTTGATTTGGACTCATAAATCCGTGTAGAATCACCCTGAAGTTTAATCAAGATCATAGGAGTTATGATGAAGAAGTTATCCCACTTTTAACCAAAGTGATTCCAGTTTGCCCTGTTTGGAGAGTTGGCAATTTCTTCTTGATACTAATAAAACCAGAACGAATCACAATGCAAGAAGCTTGATTTGGACTCATAAATAAGTTTAGAATCACCCTGAAATTGAATCAAGATCATAGGAGTTATGATGAAGAAGTTATCCCACTTTTAACCTAAGTGACTCCAATTTACCTTGTTTGGAGATTTGGCAATTTCTTCTTGATTCTAATCAAACCAGAATGAATCAAGATGTAAGAAGCTTGATTTGGACTCATAAATCAGTGCAGAATCATCCTGAAGTTGAATCAATATCATTGGACTTATGATGAAGAAGTTATCCAAGTTTTAATCGAAGTGATTCCAGTTAACCCTGTTTGGAGAGTTTGCAATTTTTTCTTGATAGTAATAAAACAAGAATGAATCACGATGTAAGAAGCTTGATTTGGACTCATAAATCAGTGTAGAATCACCCTGAAGTTGAATCAAGATCATAGGAGTTATGATGAAGAAGTTATCCCCACTTTTAATCGAAGTGATTCCAGTTTGCCCTGTTTGGAGATTTGGCAATTTCTTCTTGATACTAATAAAACCAGAATGAATCACGATGTAAGAAGCTTGATTTGGACTCATAAATCAGTGTAGAATCACCCTGAAGTTGAATCAAGATCATAGGAGTTATGATGAAGAAGTTATCCCACTTTTAATCGAAGTGATTCCAGTTTGCCCTGTTTGGAGATTTGGCAATTTCTTCTTGATACTAATAAAACCAGAATGAATCAAGATGTAAGAAGCTTGATTTGGACTCATAAATCAGTGTAGAATCACCCTGAAGTTGAATCAAGATCATAGGAGTTATGATGAGGAAGTTATCCCACTTTTAATCGAAGTGATTCCAGTTTGCCTTGTTTGGAGATTTGGCAATTTCTTCTTGATAATAATAAAACCAGAATGAATCAAGATGTAAGAAGCTTGATTTGGACTCATAAATCAGTGTAGAATCACCCTGAAATTGAATCAAGATCATAGGAGTTATGATGAAGAAGTTATCCCACTTTTAACCGAAGTGACTCCAATTTACCTTGTTTGGAGATTTGGCAATTTCTTCTTGATTATAATAAAACAGAATGAATCAAGATGTAAGAAGCTTGATTTGGACTCATAAATCAGTGCAGAATCATCCTGAAGTTGAATCAATATCATTGGACTTATGATGAAGAAGTTATCCCACTTTTAATCAAAGTGATTCCAGTTTGCCCTGTTTGGAGATTTGGCAATTTCTTCTTGATACTAATAAAACCAGAATGAATCACGATGTAAGAAGCTTGATTTGGACTCATAAATCAATGTAGAATCACCCTGAAGTTGAATCAAGATCATAGGAGTTATGATGAAAAAGTTATCCCACTTTTAATCGAAGTGATTCCAGTTTGCCCTGTTTGGAGAGTTGGCAATTTCTTCTTGATACTAATAAAACCAGAACGAATCACGATGTAAGAAGCTTGATTTGGACTCATAAATAAGTTTAGAATCACCCTGAAATTGAATCAAGATCATAGGAGTTATGATGACGAAGTTATCCCACTTTTAATCGAAGTGATTCCAATTTGCCCTGTTTGGAGATTTGGCAATTTCTTCTTGATACTAATAAAACCAGAACGAATCAAGATGTAAGAAGCTTGATTTGGACTCATAAATCAGTGCAGAATCACCCTGAAGTTGAATCAATATCATTGGACTTATGATGAAGAAGTTATCCCACTTTTAATCGAAGTGATTCCAGTTTGCCCTGTTTTGGAGAGTTTGCAATTTCTTCTTGATACTAATAAAACCAGAATGAATCACGATGTAAGAAGCTTGATTTGGACTCATAAATCAGTGTAGAATCACCCTGAAATTGAATCAAGATCATAGGAGTTATGATGAAGAAGTTATCCCACTTTTAATCGAAGTGATTCCAGTTTGCCCTGTTTGGAGAGTTGGCAATTTCTTCTTGATACTAATAAAACCAGAACGAATCACGATGTAAGAAGCTTGATTTGGACTCATAAATAAGTTTAGAATCACCCTGAAATTGAATCAAGATCATAGGAGTTATGATGACGAAGTTATCCCACTTTTAATCGAAGTGATTCCAATTTGCCCTGTTTGGAGATTTGGCAATTTCTTCTTGATACTAATAAAACCAGAACGAATCAAGATGTAAGAAGCTTGATTTGGACTCATAAATCAGTGCAGAATCATCCTGAAGTTGAATCAATATCATTGGACTTATGATGAAGAAGTTATCCCACTTTTAATCGAAGTGATTCCAGTTTGCCCCTGTTTGGAGAGTTGAAATTTCTTCTTGATACTAATAAAACCAGAATGAATCACGATGTAAGAAGCTTGATTTGGACTCATAAATCAATGTAGAATCACCCTGAAGTTGAATCAAGATCATAGGAGTTATGATGAAGAAGTTATCCCACTTTTAATCGAAGTGATTCCAGTTTGCCCTGTTTGGAGATTTGGCAATTTCTTCTTGATACTAATAAAACCAGAATGAATCAAGATGTAAGAAGCTTGATTTGGACTCATAAATCAGTGTAGAATCACCCTGAAGTTGAATCAAGATCATAGGAGTTATGATGAAGAAGTTATCCCACTTTTAACCGAAGTGATTCCAGTTTGCCCTGTTTGGAGATTTGGCAATTTCTTCTTGATACTAATAAAACAGAACGAATCACGATGTAAGAAGCTTGATTTGGACTCATAAATCAGTGTAGAATCACCCTGAAGTTGAATCAAGATCATAGGAGTTATGATGAAGAAGTTATCCCACTTTTAACCGAAGTGATTCCAGTTTGCCCTGTTTGGAGATTTGGCAATTTCTTCTTGATACTAATAAAACCAGAATGAATCACGATGTAAGAAGCTTGATTTGGACTCATAAATCAGTGTAGAATCACCCTGAAGTTGAATCAAGATCATAGGAGTTATGATGAAGAAGTTATCCCACTTTTAATCGAAGTGATTCCAGTTTGCCCTGTTTGGAGATTTGGCAATTTCTTCTTGATACTAATAAAACCAGAATGAATCAAGATGTAAGAAGCTTGATTTGGACTCATAAATCAGTGTAGAATCACCCTGAAGTTGAATCAAGATCATAGGAGTTATGATGAAGAAGTTATCCCACTTTTAACCGAAGTGATTCCAGTTTGCCCTGTTTGGAGATTTGGCAATTTCTTCTTGATACTAATAAAACCAGAACGAATCACGATGTAAGAAGCTTGATTTGGACTCATAAATCAGTGTAGAATCACCCTGAAGTTGAATCAAGATCATAGGAGTTATGATGAAGAAGTTATCCCACTTTTAATCGAAGTGATTCCAGTTTGCCCTGTTTGGAGAGTTGGCAATTTCTTCTTGATACTAATAAAACCAGAATGAATCACGATGTAAGAAGCTTGATTTGGACTCATAAATCAAGTGTAGAATCACCCTGAAGTTGAATCAAGATCATAGGAGTTATGATGAAGAAGTTATCCCACTTTTAATCGAAGTGATTCCAGTTTGCCCTGTTTGGAGAGTTGGCAATTTCTTCTTGATACTAATAAAACCAGAATGAATCACGATGTAAGAAGCTTGATTTGGACTCATAAATCAATGTAGAATCACCCTGAAGTTGAATCAAGATCATAGGAGTTATGATGAAGAAGTTATCCCACTTTTAATCGAAGTGATTCCAGTTTGCCCTGTTTGGAGATTTGGCAATTTCTTCTTGATACTAATAAAACCAGAACGAATCACGATGTAAGAAGCTTGATTTGGACTCATAAATCAGTGTAGAATCACCCTGAAGTTGAATCAAGATCATAGGAGTTATGATGAAGAAGTTATCCCACTTTTAACCGAAGTGATTCCAGTTTGCCCTGTTTGGAGATTTGGCAATTTCTTCTTGATACTAATAAAACCAGAATGAATCACGATGTAAGAAGCTTGATTTGGACTCATAAATCAGTTTAGAATCACCCTGAAGTTGAATCAAGATCATAGGAGTTATGATGAAGAAGTTATCCCACTTTTAATCGAAGTGATTCCAGTTTGCCCTGTTTGGAGATTTGGCAATTTCTTCTTGATACTAATAAAACCAGAATGAATCAAGATGTAAGAAGCTTGATTTGGACTCATAAATCAGTGTAGAATCACCCTGAAGTTGAATCAAGATCATAGGAGTTATGATGAAGAAGTTATCCCACTTTTAATCGAAGTGATTCCAGTTTGCCCTGTTTGGAGATTTGGCAATTTCTTCTTGATACTAATAAACCAGAACGAATCACGATGTAAGAAGCTTGATTTGGACTCATAAATAAGTGTAGAATCACCTGAAGTTGAATCAAGATCATAGGAGTTATGATGAAGAAGTTATCCCACTTTTAACCGAAGTGATTCCAGTTTACCCTGTTTGGAGATTTGGCAATTTCTTCTTGATACTAATAAAACCAGAATGAATCACGATGTAAGAAGCTTGATTTGGACTCATAAATCAGTGTAGAATCACCCTGAAGTTGAATCAAGATCATAGGATTTATGATGAAGAAGTTATCCCACTTTTAATCGAAGTGATTCCAGTTTGCCCTGTTTGGAGAGTTGGCAATTTCTTCTTGATACTAATAAAACCAGAATGAATCACGATGTAAGAAGCTTGATTTGGACTCATAAATCAGTGTAGAATCACCCTGAAGTTGAATCAAGATCATAGGAGTTATGATGAAGAAGTTATCCCACTTTTAACCGAAGTGATTCCAGTTTGCCTGTTTGGAGAGTTGGCAATTTCTTCTTGATACTAATAAAACCAGAACGAATCACGATGTAAGAAGCTTGATTTGGACTCATAAATAAGTTTAGAATCACCCTGAAATTGAATCAAGATCATAGGAGTTATGATGAAGAAGTTATCCCACTTTTAACCGAAGTGACTCCAATTTACCTTGTTTGGAGATTTGGCAATTTCTTCTTGATTCTAATCAAACCAGAATGAATCAAGATGTAAGAAGCTTGATTTGGACTCATAAATCAGTGTAGAATCACCCTGAAGTTGAATCAAGATCATAGGAGTTATGATGAAGAAGTTATCCCACTTTTAATCGAAGTGATTCCAGTTTACCCTGTTTGGAGATTTGGCAATTTCTTCTTGATACTAATAAAACCAGAATGAATCACGATGTAAGAAGCTTGATTTGGACTCATAAATCAGTGTAGAATCACCCTGAAGTTGAATCAAGATCATAGGAGTTATGATGAAGAAGTTATCCCACTTTTAATCGAAGTGATTCCAGTTTGCCCTGTTTGGAGATTTGGCAATTTCTTCTTGATACTAATAAAACCAGAATGAATCACGATGTAAGAAGCTTGATTTGGACTCATAAATCAGTGTAGAATAACCCTGAAGTTGAATCAAGATCATGGGAGTTATGATGAAGAAGTTATCCCACTTTTAATCGAAGTGATTCCAATTTGCCCTGTTTGGAGATTTGGCAATTTCTTCTTGATACTAATAAAACCAGAACGAATCAAGATGTAAGAGGCTTGATTTGGACTCATAAATCAGTGCAGAATCATCCTGAAGTTGAATCAATATCATTGGACTTATGATGAAGAAGTTATCCCAGTTTTAATCGAAGTGATTCCAGTTTGCCCTGTTTGGAGAGTTTGCAATTTCTTCTTGATACTAATAAAACCAGAATGAATCACAATGTAAGAAGCTTGATTTGGACTCATAAATCAGTGTAAAATCACCCTGAAGTTGAATCAAGATCATAGGAGTTATGATGAAGAAGTTATCCCACTTTTAACCGAAGTGATTCCAGTTTGCCCTGTTTGGAGAGTTTGCAATTTCTTCTTGATACTAAAAAAACCAGAATGAATCACGATGTAAGAAGCTTGGTTTGGACTCATAAATAAGTTTAGAATCACCCTGAAGTTGAATCAATATCATAGGAGTTATGATGAAGAAGTTATCCCACTTTTAACCGAAGTGACTCCAATTTACCTTGTTTGGAGATTTGGCAATTTCTTCTTGATTCTAATCAAACCAGAATGAATCACGATGTAAGAAGCTTGATTTGTACTCATAAATCAATGTAGAATCACCCTGAAGTTGAATCAAGATCATAGGAGTTATGATGAAAAAGTTATCCCACTTTTAATCAAAGTGATTCCAGTTTGCCCTGTTTGTAGAGTTGACAATTTCTTCTTGATACTAATAAAACCAGAACGAATCACGATGTAAGAAGCTTAATTTGGAATCATAAATAAGTTTACAATCACCTTGAAGTTGAATATATATCATAGGAGTTATGATGAAGAAGTTATCCCACTTTTAACCAAAGCGATTCCAGTTTACTCTGTTTGGAGATTTGGCAATTTCTTCTTGATACTAATCAAACAAGAACGAATCACGATGTAAGAAGCTTGGTTTGGACTCATAAATAAGTTTAGAATCACCCTGAAATTGAATCAAGATCATAGGAGTTATGATGAAGAAGTTATCCCACTTTTAACCAAAGTGAATCCAGTTTATCCTGTTTGGAGATTTGGCAATTTCTTCTTGATACTAATAAAACCAGAATGAATCACGATGTAAGAAGCTTGATTTGGACTCATAAATCAGTGTAGAATCACCCTGAAGTTTAATCAATATCATTGGACTTATGATGAAGAAGTTATCCCACTTTTAATCGAAGTGATTCCAGTTTCCCCTGTTTGGAGAATTGAAAATTTCTTCTTGATACTAATAAAACCAGAATGAATCACGATGTAAGAAGCTTGATTTGAACTCATAAATCAATGTAGAATCACCCTGAAGTTGAATCAAGATCATAGGAGTTATGATGAAGAAGTTATCCCACTTTTAATCAAAGTGATTCCAGTTTGTCTTGTTTGGAGAGTTGAAAATTTCTTCTTGATACTAATAAAACCAGAATAAATCACGATGTAAGAAGCTTGATTTGGACTCATAAATAAATGTAGAATCACCCTGAAGTTGAATCAAGATCATAGGAGTTATGATGAAAAAGTTATCCCACTTTTAATCGAAGTGATTCTAGTTTGCCCTGTTTGGAGATTTGACAATTTCTTCTTGATACTTATCAAACAATTACGAATCACGATGTAAGAAGCATGGTTTGGACTCATAAATAAGTTTAGAATCACCCTGAAATTGAATCAAGATCATAGGAGTTATGATGAAGAAGTTATCCCACTTTTAACCAAAGTGAATCCAGTTTACCCTGTTTGGAGATTTGGCAGTTTATTCTTGATACTAATAAAACCAGAATGAATCAATATGTAACAAGCTTGATTTGGACTCATAAATCAGTTTAGTATCACCCTGAACTTGAATCAAGATCATAAGAGTTATGATGAAGAAGTTATCCCACTTTTAATCAAGTGATTCCAATTTGCCCTGTTTGGAGATTTGGCAATTTCTTCTTGATACTAATAAAACCAGAACGAATCAAGATGTAAGAAGCTTGATTTGGACTCATAAATCAGTGCAGAATCATCCTGAAGTTGAATCAATATCATTGGACTTATGATGAAGAAGTTATCCCACTTTTAATCAAGTGATTCCAATTTTCCCTGTTTGGAGATTTGGCAATTTCTTTTGATACTAATAAAACCAGAATGAATCACGATGTAAGAAGCTTGATTTGGACTCATAAATCAGTGCAGAATCATCCTGAAGTTGAATCAAGATCATTGGACTTATGATGAAGAAGTTATCCCACTTTTAATCGAAGTGATTCCAGTTTGCCCTGTTTGGAGAGTTGAAAATTTCTTCTTGATACTAATAAAACCAGAATGAATCACGATGTAAGAAGCTTGATTTGGACTCATAAATCAATGTAGAATCACCCTGAAGTTGAATCAAGATCATAGGAGTTATGATGAAAAAGTTATCCCACTTTTAATCAAAGTGATTCCAGTTTGCCCTGTTTGTAGAGTTGACAATTTCTTCTTGATACTAATAAAACCAGAACGAATCACGATGTAAGAAGCTTGATTTGGAATCATAAATAAGTTTACAATCACCTTGAAGTTGAATATATATCATAGGAGTTATGATGAAGAAATTATCCCACTTTTAACCAAAGTGATTCCAGTTTATCCTGTTTGGAGATTTGGCAATTTCTTCTTGATACTAATCAAACAAGAACGAATCACGATGTAAGAAGCTTGGTTTGGACTCATAAATAAGTTTAGAATCACCCTGAAATTGAATCAAGATCATAGGAGTTATGATGAAGAAGTTATCCCACTTTTAACCAAAGTGAATCTAGTTTATCCTGTTTGGAGATTTGGCAGTTCATTCTTGATACTAATAAAACCAGAATGAATCACGATGTAAGAAGCTTGATTTGGACTCATAAATCAGTGTAGAATCACCCTGAAGTTTAATCAATATCATTGGACTTATGATGAAGAAGTTATCCCACTTTTAATCGAAGTGATTCCAGTTTCCCCTGTTTGGAGAATTGAAAATTTCTTCTTGATACAAATAAAACCAGAATGAATCACGACGTAAGAAGCCTGATTTGAACTCATAAATCAATGTAGAATCACCTTGAAGTTGAATCAAGATCATAGGAGTTATGATGAAGAAGTTATCCCACTTTTAATCAAAGTGATTCCAGTTTGTCTTGTTTGGAGAGTTGAAAATTTCTTCTTGATACTAATAAAACCAGAATAAATCACGATGTAAGAAGCTTGATTTGGACTCATAAATAAATGTAGAATCACCCTGAAGTTGGATCAAGATCATAGGAGTTATGATGAAAAAGTTATCCCACTTTTAATCGAAGTGATTCTAGTTTGCCCTGTTTGGAGATTTGACAATTTCTTCTTGATACTAATCAAACAATTACAAATCACGATGTAAGAAGCATGGTTTGGACTCATAAATAAGTTTAGAATCACCCTGAAATTGAATCAAGATCATAGGAGTTATGATGAAGAAGTTATCCCACTTTTAACCAAAGTGAATCCAGTTTACAATGTTTGGAGATTTGGCAATTTATTCTTGATACTAATAAAACCAGAATGAATCAATATGTAACAAGCTTGATTTGGACTCATCAATCAGTTTAGTATCACCCTGAACTTGAATCAAGATCATAAGAGTTATGATGAAGAAGTTATCCCACTTTTAATTAAGTGATTCCAATTTGCCCTTTTTGGAGATTTGGCAATTTATTCTTGATACTAATAAAACCAGAACGAATCAAGATGCAAGAAGATTGATTTGAACTCATAAATCAATGTAGAATCACCCTGAAGTTGAATCAAGATCATAGGAGTTATGATGAAGAAGTTATCCCACCTTTAATCAAAGTGATTCCAGTTTGTCTTGTTTGGAGAGTTGAAAATTTCTTCTTGATACTAATAAAACCAGAATGAATCACGATGTAAGAAGCTTGATTTGGACTCATAAATAAATGTAGAATCACCCTGAAGTTGAATCAAGATCATAGGAGTTATGATGAAAAAGTTATCCCACTTTTAATCGAAGTGATTCCAGTTTGTCTTGTTTGGAGATTTGACAATTTCTTCTTGATACTAATCAAACAATTACGAATCACGATGTAAGAAGCATCGTTTGGAATCATAAATAAGTTTAGAATCACCCTGAAATTGAATCAAGATCATAGGAGTTATGATGAAGAAGTTATCCTACTTTTGACCAAAGTGAATCCAGTTTACCCTGTTTGGAGATTTGGCAATTTATTCTTGATACTAATAAAACCAGAATGAATCAATATGTAACAAGCTTGATTTGGACTCATAAATCAGTTTAGTATCACCCTGAACTTGAATCAAGATCATAGGAGTTATGATGAAGAAGTTATCCCACTTTTAATCGAAGTGATTCCAGTTTGCCATGTTTGGAGATTTGGCAATTTCTTCTTGATACTAATAAAACCAAAATAAATCACGATGTAAGAAGCTTGAATTGGACTCATAAATCAGTGTAGAATCACCCTGAAGTTGAATCAAGATCATAGGAGTTATGATGAAGAAGTTATCCCACTTTTAATCGAAGTGATTCCAATTTGCCCAGTTTGGAGATTTGGCAATTTCTTCTTGATACGAATCAAACAAGAACGAATCACGATGTAAGAAGCTTGGTTTGGACGCATAAATAAGTTTAGAATCACCCTGAAATTGAATCAAGATAATAGGAGTTATGATGAAGAAGTTATCCCACTTTTAACCGAAGTGAATCCAATTTACCCTGTTTGGAGATTTGGCAATTTCTTCTTGATACTAATAAAACCAGAATGAATCACGATGTAAGAAGCTTGATTTGGACTCATAAATCAGTGTAGAATCACCCTGAAGTTGAATCAAGATCATAGGAGTTATGATGAAGAAGTTATCCCACTTTTAATCGAAGTGATTCCAGTTTGCCCTGTTTGGAGAGTTGGCAATTTCTTCTTGATACTAATAAAACCAGAATGAATCACGATGTAAGAAGCTTGATTTGGACTCATAAATCCGTGTAGAATCACCCTGAAGTTTAATCAAGATCATAGGAGTTATGGTGAAGAAGTTATCCCACTTTTAACCGAAGTGATTCCAGTTTGCCCTGTTTGGAGAGTTGGCAATTTCTTCTTGATACTAATAAAACAGAACGAATCAAGATGTGAGAAGCTTGTTTTGGACTCATAAATCAGTGCAAAATCACCCTGAAGTTATATCAAGATTATAGGAGTTATGATGAAGAAGTTATCCCACTTTTAACCGAAGTGATTCCGGTTTGCCCTGTTTGGAGAGTTGGCAATTTCTTCTTGATACTAATAAAACCAGAATGAATCACGATGTAAGAAGCTTGATTTGGACTCATAAATCAGTGTAGAATCACCCTGAAGTTGAATCAAGATCATAGGAGTTATGATGAAGAAGTTATCCCACTTTTAATCGAAGTGATTCCAGTTTGCCCTGTTTGGAGAGTTGGCAATTTCTTCTTGATACTAATAAAACAAGAATGAATCACGATGTAAGAAGCTTGATTTGGACTCATAAATCCGTGTAGAATCACCCTGAAGTTTAATCAAGATCATAGGAGTTATGGTGAAGAAGTTATCCCACTTTTAACCGAAGTGATTCCAGTTTGCCCTGTTTGGAGAGTTGGCAATTTCTTCTTGATACTAATAAAACAGAACGAATCAAGATGTAAGAAGCTTGTTTTGGACTCATAAATCAGTGCAAAATCACCCTGAAGTTATATCAAGATTATAGGAGTTATGATGAAGAAGTTATCCCACTTTTAACCGAAGTGATTCCGGTTTGCCCTGTTTGGAGAGTTGGCAATTTCTTCTTGATACTAATAAAACCAGAATGAATCACGATGTAAGAAGCTTGATTTGGAATCATAATTAAGTTTAGAATCACCCTGAAGCTTAATCAATATCATAGGAGTTATGATGAAGAAGTTATCCCACTTTTAACCGAAGTGATTCCAGTTTGCCCTGTTTGGAGAGTTGGCAATTTCTTCTTGATACTAATAAAACCAGAATGAATCACGATGTAAGAAGCTTGATTTGGAATCATAAATAAGTTTAGAATCACCCTGAAGTTGAATCAATATCATAGGAGTTATGATGAAGAAGTTATCCCACTTTTAACTGAAGTGATTCCAGTTTACCCTGTTTGGAGATTTGACAATTTCTTCTTGATACTAATCAAACAAGAACGAATCACGATGTAAGAAGCTTGGTTTGGACTCATAAATAAGTTTAGAATCACCCTGAAATTGAATCAAGATCATAGGAGTTATGATGAAGAAGCTATCCCCCTTTTAACCGAAGTGAATCCAGTTTACCCTGTTTGGAGATTTGGCAATTTATTCTTGATACTAATAAAACCAGAATGAATCACCATGTAAGAAGCTTGATTTGGACTCATAAATCAGGGTAGAATCACCCTGAAGTTGAATCAAGATCATAGGAGTTATGACGAAGAAGTTATCCCACTTTTAATCGAAGTGATTCCAGTTACCCCTGTTTGGAGAGTTGAAAATTTCTTCTTGATACTAATAAAACCAGAACGAATCACGATGTAAGAAGCTTGATTTGGACTCATAAATAAGTTTAGAATCATCCTGAAGTTGAATCAATATCATTGGACTTATGATGAAGAAGTTATCCCACTTTTAATCGAAGTGATTCCAGTTTGCCCTGTTTGGAGAGTTGAAAATTTCTTCTTGACACTAATAAAACCAGAATGAATCACGATGTAAGAAGCTTGATTTGGACTCATAAATCAATGTAGAATCACCCTGAAGTTGAATCAAGATCATAGGAGTTATGATGAAAAAGTTATCCCACTTTTAATCAAAGTGATTCCAGTTTGCCCTGCTTAGAGAGTTAGCAATTTCTTCTTGATACTAATAAAACCAGAATGAATCACGATTTAAGAATCTTGATTTGGAATCATAATAAGTTTACAATCACCCTGAAGTTGAATATATATCATAGGAGTTATGATGAAGAAGTTATCCCACTTTTAACCAAAGTGATTCCAGTTTACCCTATTTGAAGATTTGGCAATTTCTTCTTAATACTAATCAAACAAGAACGAATCACGATGTAAGAAGCTTGGTTTGGACTCATAAATAAATTTAGAATCACCCTGAAATGGAATCAAGATCATAGGAGTTATGATGAAGAAGTTATCCCACTTTTAACCAAAGTGAATCTAGTTTACCCTGTTTGGAGATTTGGCAATTTATTCTTGATACTAATAAAACCAGAATGAATCACGATGTAAAAAACATGATTTGGACTCATAAATCAGTGTAGAATCACCCTGAAGTTGAATCAATATCATTGGACTTATGATGAAGAAGTTATCCCACTTTTAGTCGAAGTGATTCCAGTTTCCCCTGTTTGGAGAATTGAAAATTTCTTCTTGATACTAATAAAACCAGAATGAATCACGATGTAAGAAGCTTGATTTGGACTCATAAATCAATGTAGAATCACCCTGAAGTTGAATCAAGATCATAGGAGTTATGATGAAAAAGTTATCCCACTTTTAATCAAAGTGATTCCAGTTTTCCCTGTTTGGAGAGTTGGCAATTTCTTCTTGATAAAAATAAAACCAGAATGAATCACGATGTAAGAAGCTGGATTTGGAATCATAAATAAGTTTACAATCACCCTGAAGTTGAATATGTATCATAGGAGTTATGATGAAGAAGTTATCCCACTTTTAACCAAAGTGATTCCAGTTTACCCTGTTTGGAGATTTGGCGTTTCTTCTTGATACTAATCAAGCAAGAACGAATCACGATGTAAGAAGCTTGGCTTGGACTCATAAATAAGTTTAGAATCACCCTGAAATTGAATCAAGATCATAGGAGTTATGATGAAGAAGTTATCCCACTTTTAACCAAAGTGATTCCAGTTTACCCTGTTTGGAGATTTGACAATTTCTTCTTGATACTAATCAAACAAGAACGAATCACGATGTAAGACTTGGTTTGGACTCATAAATAAGTTTAGAATCACCCTGAAATTGAATCAAGATCATAGAAGTTATGATGAAGAAGTTATCCCACTTTTAACCAAAGTGAATCCAGTTTACCCTGTTTGGAGATTTGACAATTTATTCTTGATACTAATAAAACCAGAATGAATCACCATGTAAGAAGCTTGATTTGGACTCATAAATCAGTGGATAATCATCCTGAAGTTGAATCAAGATCATAGGAGTTATGATGAAGAAGTTATCCCACTTTTAACCGAAGTGATTCCAGTTTGCCCTGTTTAGAGAGTTGGCAATTTCTTCTTGATACTAATAAAACCAGAATGAATCACGATGTAAGAAGCTTGATTTAGAATCATAAATAAGTTTAGAATCACCCTGAAGTTGAATCAATATCATAGGAGTTATGATGAAAAAGTTATCCCACTTTTAATCGAAGTGATTCCAGTTTGCCATGTTTGGAGATTTGGCAATTTCTACTTGATACTAATAAAACCAGAATGAATCAAGATGTAAGAAGCTTGATTTGGACTCATAAATCAGTGTAGAATTACCCTGAAGTTGAATCAAGATCATAGGCGTTATGATGAAGAAGTTATCCCACTTTTAACCAAAGTGAATCTAGTTTACCTTGTTTGGAGATTTGGCAATTTCTTCTCGATACTAATAAAACCAGAATAAATCACGATGTAAGAAGCTTGATTTGTACTCATAAATCAGTGTAGAATCACCCTGAAGTTGAATCAAGATCATAGGAGTTATGATGAAGAAGTTATCCCACTTTTAATCGAAGTGATTCCAATTTGTCCTGCTTGGAGATTTGGCAATTTCTTCTTGATACTAATCAAACAAGAACGAATCACGATGTAAGAAGCTTGGTTTGGACTCATAAATAAGTTTAGAATCACCCTGAAATTGAATCAAGATCATAGGCGTTATGATGAAGTTTTCCCACTTTTAACCAAAGTGATTCTAGTTTACATTGTTTGGAGATTTGGCAATTTCTTCTTGATACTAATAAAACCAGAATGAATCACGATGTAAGAAGCTTGATTTGGACTCATAAATCAATGTAGAATCACCCTGAAGTTGAATCAAGATCATAGGAGTTATGATGAAAAAGTTATCCCACTTTTAATCAAAGTGATTCCAGTTTGCCCTGTCTGGAGAGTTGGCAATTTCTTCTTGATAATAATAAAACCAGAATGAATCACGATGTAAGAAGCTTGATTTGGAATCATAAATAAGTTTACAATCACCCTGAAGTTGATTATGTATCATAGGAGTTATGATGAAGAAGTTATCCCACTTTTAACCAAAGTGATTCCAGTTTACCCTGTTTGGAGATTTGGCAATTTCTTCTTGATACTAATCAAACCAGAATGAATCACGATGTAAGAAGCTTGATTTGGACTCATAAATCAGTTTAGAATCACCCTGAAGTTGAATCAAGATCATAGGAGTTATGATGAAGAAGTTATCCCACTTTTAACCGAAGTGATTCCAGTTTACCCTGTTTGGAGATTTGGCAATTTCTTCTTGATACTAATCAAACCAGAATGAATCACGATGTAAGAAGCTTGATTTGGACTCATAAATCAGTGTAGAATCACCCTGAAGTTGAATCAAGATCATAGGAGTTATGATGAAGAAGTTATCCCACTTTTAATCGAAGTGATTCCAGTTTGCCCTGTTTGGAGATTTGGCAATTTCTTCTTGATACTAATAAAACCAGAATGAATAACGATGTAAGAAGCTTGATTTGGACTCATAAATCAGTGTAGAATCACCCTGAAGTTGAATCCAAGATCATAGGAGTTATGATGAAGAAGTTATCCCACTTTTAACCGAAGTGATTCCAGTTTGCCCTGTTTGGAGATTTGGCAATTTCTTCTTGATACTAATAAAACCAGAATGAATCAAGATGTAAGAAGCTTGATTTGGACTCATAAATCAGTGTAGAATCACCCTGAAGTTGAATCAAGATCATAGGAGTTATGATGAAGAAGTTATCTCACTTTTAATCGAAGTGATTCCAATTTGCCCTGTTTGGAGATTTGGCAATTTCTTCTTGATACTAATATAACCAGAACGAATCAAGATGTAAGAAGCTTGATTTGGACTCATAAATTAGTGCAGAATCATCCTGAAGTTGAATCAATATCATTGGACTTATGATGAATAAGTTATCCCACTTTTAATCGAAGTGATTCCAGTTTGCCCTGTTTGGAGAGTTGAAAATTTCTTCTTGATACTAATAAAACCAGAATGAATCACGATGTAAGAAGCTTGATTTGGACTCATAAATCAATGTAGAATCACCCTGAAGTTGAATCAAGATCGTAGGAGTTCTGATGAAAAAGTTATCCCACTTTTAATCACAGTGATTCTAGTTTGTCCTGTTTGGTGAGTTGGTAATTTCTTCTTGATACTAATAAAACCAGAATGAATCACGATGTAAGAAGCTTGATTTGGAACCATAAATAAGTTTACAATCACCCTGAAGTTGAATCTATATCATAGGAGTTATGATAAAGAAGTTATCCCACTTTTAACCAAAGTGATTCCAGTTTACCCTGTTTGGAGATTTGGCAATTTCTTCTTGATACTAATCAAACCAGAATGAATCACGATGTAAGAAGCTTGGTTTGGACTCATAAATCAAGTTAGAATCACCCTGAAGTTGAATCAAGATCATAGGCGTTATGATGAAGAAGTTATCCCACTTTTAACCAAAGTGAATCTAGTTTACCTTTGTTTGGAGATTTGGCAATTTCTTCTTGATACTAATAAAACCAGAATAAATCACGATGTAAGAAGCTTGATTTGGACTCATAAATCAGTGTAGAATCACCCTGAAGTTGAATCAAGATCATAGGAGTTATGATGAAGAAGTTATCCCACTTTTAATCGAAGTGATTCCAATTTGTCCTGCTTGGAGATTTGGCAATTTCTTCTTGATACTAATCAAACAAGAATGAATCACGATGTAAGAAGCTTGGTTTGGACGCATAAATAAGTTTAGAATCACCCTGAAATTGATACAAGATCATAGGAGTTATGATGAAGAAATTATCCCACTTTTAACCGAAGTGAATCCAGTTTACCCTGTTTGGAGATTTGACAATTTCTTCTTGATACTAATCAAACCAGAATGAATCACGATGTAAGAATCTTGATTTGGACTCATAAATCAGTGTAGAATCACTCTGAAGTTGAATCAAGATCATAGGAGTTATGATGAAGAAGTTATCCCACTTTTGATCGAAGTGATTCCAGTTTGCCCTGTTTGGAGAGTTGGCAATTTCTTCTTGATACTAATAAAACCAGAATGAATCACGATGTAAGAAGCTTGATTTGGACTCATAAATCCGTGTAGAATCACCCTGAAGTTTAATCAAGATCATAGGAGTTATGATGAAGAAGTTATCCCACTTTTAATCGAAGTGATTCCAGTTTGCCCTGTTTGGAGAGTTGGCAATTTCTTCATGATACAAATAAAACCAGAACGAATCACGATGTAAGAAGCTTGATTTGGACTCATAAATAAGTTTAGAATCACCCTGAAATTGAATCAATATTATAGGAGTTATGATGAAGAAGTTATCCCACTTTTAACCGAAATGACTCCAATTTACCTTGTTTGGAGATTTGGCAATTTCTTCTTGATTCTAATCAAACCAGAATGAATCAAGATGTAAGAAGCTTGATTTGGACTCATAAATCAGTGAAGAATCATCCTGAAGTTGAATCAATATCATTGGACTTATGATGAAGAAGTTATCCAAGTTTTAATCGAAGTGATTCCAGTTTGCCCTGTTTGGAGAGTTTGCAATTTTTTCTTGATACTAATCAAACCAGAATGAATAAAGGATGTAAGAAGCTTGATTTGTACTCATAAATCAGGTGGAGAATCATCCTTAATTTGAATCAATATCATTGGACTTATGATGAAGAAGTTATCCCACTTTTAACCGAAGTGATTCCAGTTTACCCTGTTTGGAGATTTGACAATTTCTTCTTGATTCTAATAAAACCAGAATGAATAAATATGTAAGAAGCTTTATTTGGACTCATAAATCAGTGGATAATCACCCTGAAGTTAAATCAGTATCATTGGAGTTATGATGAAGAAGTTATCCCACTTTTAACCGAAGTGATTCTAGTTTGCTCTGTTTGGAGAGTTGGCAATTTCTTCTTGATACTAATAAAACCAGAATGAATCAGATTAAGAAGCTTTGATTTGGACTCATAAATCAGTGTAGATCATCCTAAAGTGAATCAAGATCATAGGAGTTATGATGAAGAAGTTATCCCACTTTTAACCGAAGTGATTCCACTTTACTCAGTTTGGAGATTTGGCAATTTCTTATGGATACAAATAAAACCAGAATCAATAAAGATGAAAGAAGCTTGATTTGGAATCATAAATCAGTGGAGAATCAACCTTAATTTGAGTCAATATCATAAGAGTTATGATGAAGAAGTTATCTCACTTTTAACCGAAGTGATTCATGTTTACCCTGTTTGGAGATTTGGCAATTTCATCTTGATTCTAATCAAACCAGAATGAATCAAGATGTAAGAAACTTGATTTGGACTCATAAATAAGTGGAGAATCATCCTTAGTTTGAATCAATATCATAGGACTTATTATGAAGAAGTTACCCCATTTTTAATCGAAGTTATTCCAGTTTACCCTGTTTGGAGATTTGGCAATTTATTCTTGATACTAATAAAACCAGAATGAAACACGATTTAAAAGCTTGTTTTGTACTCATAAATCAGTGTAGAATCACCCTGAAGTTGAATCAATATCATAAGAGTTATGATGAAGAAGTTATCCCACTTTTAACCAAAGTGATTCCAGTTTACCCTATTTGGAGATTTGACAATATCTTCTTGATACTAATAAAACCAGAATAAATCAAAATGTAAGAAACCTGATTTTGACTCAGAAATCAGTGTCGAATCACCCTGAAGTTGAATCAATATCATAAGAGTTATGATGAAGAAGTTATCCCACTTTTAACCGAAGTGATTCCAGTTTATCCTGTTTGGAGATTTGGCAATTTCTTCTTGATTCTAATCAAACCAGAATGAATCAAGATGTAAGAAACTTGATTTGGAATCATAAATAAGTGGAGAATCATCCTTAATTTGAATCAATATCATTGGACTTATGATGAAGAAGTTATCCCACTTTTAACCGAAGTGATTCCAGTTTACCTTGTTTGAAGATTTGGCAATGTATTCTTGATACTAATAAAACCAGAATGAATCACGATGTAAAAAGCTTGTTTGGGACTCATAAATCAGTTGTAGAATCACCCTAAATTTGAATCAAGATCATGAGGAGTTATGATGAAGAAGTTATTCCCACTTTTAACTGAAGTGATTCCAGTTTACCCTATTTGGAGATTTGATAATATCTTCTTGATACTAATAAAACGAGAATAAATCACGATGTAAGAAACTTGATTTGGACTCAGAAATCAATGTGGAATCACCCTGAAGTTGAATCAATATCATAAGAGTTATGATGAAGAAGTTATCCCACTTTTAACCGAAGTTATTCCAGTTTACCATGATTGGAGATTTGGCAATTTCTTCTTGATACTAATCAAACAAGAATGAATAAAGATGTAAGAAGCTTGATTTGGACTAATAAACCAGTGGAGAATCATCCTTAATTTGAATCAATATCATAAGAGTTATGATGAAGAAGTTATCCCACTTTTAACCGAAGTGATTCTTGTTTACCCTGTTGGAGATTTGGCAATTTCTTCTTTGATTCTAATCAAACCAGGAATGAATCAAGATGTAAGAAACTTGATTCGGACTCATAAATCAGTGGAGAATCATCCTTAATTTGAATCAATATCATTGGACTTATGATGAAGAAGTTATCCCACTTTTAATCGAAGTGATTTCCAGTTTATCCTGTTTGGAGATTTGGCAATTTCTTCTTGATTCTAATCAAACCAGAATGAATCAAGATGTAAGAAACTTGATTTGGAATCATAAATAAGTGGAGAATCATCCTTAATTTGAATCAATATCATTGGACTTATGATGAAGAAGTTATCCCACTTTTAACCGAAGTGATTCCAGTTTACCTTGTTTGAAGATTTGGCAATGTATTCTTGATACTAATAAAACCAGAATGAATCACGATGTAAAAAGCTTGTTTTGGACTCATAAATCAGTTAGAATCACCCTGAAGTTGAATCAAGATCATAGGAGTTATGATGAAGAAGTTATCCCACTTTTAACTGAAGTGATTCCAGTTTACCCTATTTGGAGATTTGATAATATCTTCTTGATACTAATAAAACGAGAATAAATCACGATGTAAGAAACTTGATTTGGACTCAGAAATCAATGTGGAATCACCCTGAAGTTGAATCAATATCATAAGAGTTATGATGAAGAAGTTATCCCACTTTTAACCGAAGTTATTCCAGTTTACCATGATTGGAGATTTGGCAATTTCTTCTTGATACTAATCAAACAAGAATGAATAAAGATGTAAGAAGCTTGATTTGGACTAATAAACCAGTGGAGAATCATCCTTAATTTGAATCAATATCATAAGAGTTATGATGAAGAAGTTATCCCACTTTTAACCGAAGTGATTCTTGTTTACCCTGTTTGGAGATTTGGCAATTTCTTCTTGATTCTAATCAAACCAGAATGAATCAAGATGTAAGAAGCTTGATTCGGACTCATAAATCAGTGGATAATCATCCTTAATTTGAATCAATATCATTGGACTTATGATGAAGAATTTATCCCACTTTTAATCGAAGTGATTCTAGTTTACCCTGTTTGGAGATTTGACAATATCTTCTTGATACTAATAAAACCAGAATAAATCAGATGTAAGAAAATTCATTTGGACTCAGAAATAAGTGTAGAATCACCCTGAAGTTGAATAAATATCATAAGAGTTATAATGAAGAAGTTATCCCACTTTTAATCGAAGTGATTCCAGTTTATCCTGTTTGGAGATTTGGCAATTTCTTCTTGATTCTAATCAAACCAGAATGAATAAAGATGTAAGAAGCTTGATTTGGACTCATAATTCAGTGGAGAATCATCCTTAATTTGAATCAATATCATAAGACTTATGGTGAAGAAGTTATCCCACTTTTAACCGAAGTGATTCCTATTTACCCTGTTTGGAGATTTGGCAATTTCTTCTTGATTCTAATCAAACCAGAATGAATCAAGATGTAATAAACTTAATTTGGACTCATAAATCAGTGGAGAATCATCCTTAGTTTGAATCAATATCATTGGACTTATGATGAAGAAGTTATCCCACTTTTAATCGAAGTGATTCCAGTTTACCTTGTTTGGAGATTTGGCAATTTATTTTTGATACTAATAAAACCAGAATGAATCACGATTTAAAAGCTTGTTTTGTACTCATAAATCAGTGTAGAATCACCCTGAAGTTTAATCAAGATCATAGGAGTTATGATGAAGAAATTATCCCACTTTTAACCGAAGTGATTCCAATTTACCCTGTTTGGAGATTTGGCAATTTCTTCTTGATTCTAATCAAAGCAGAATGAATCAAGATGTAAGAAGATTTATTTGGACTCATATATCAGTGGAGAATCATCCATAATTTGAATCAATATCATTGGACTTGTGATGAAGAAGTTATCCCACTTTTAACCGAAGTGATTCAAATTTACCATGTTTGGAGATTTGGCAATTTCTTCTTGATTCTAATCAAACCAGAATGAATGACGATGTAAGAATCTTGATTTAGACTCATAAATCAGTGTAGAATCATCCTGAATTTGAATCAATATCATAAGAGTTATAATGAAGA
>CAJHQQ010004876.1:0-22801 GCA_905132885.1 Moricandia moricandioides | reverse complement strand
CCTGATCCATCTATCCTTTAGTCTAGGTTGAGTTAGGTGCTATTTGGTGCCTATATCATTTTGGTATCAGAGCCGAAAGGCTCCATCTCAGGTTATCTCTTTCCTTTTCATTTAGATCGTCTCATTTCATTAAGAAAACCATTAAAAAGTCTTGTTTCTGTTTGCTTAATATTTTGCCACCATTGTTGTTGTTTAAGAGTTCTTAGTCGTGTATCAGAAAAGAAAAAGAAAGAAGTCGAGTTAGTCTTTAGTTTAATCCATATTGCCTTGGAGAAAAATAAAAAAAGGTGTTAGGAGTTAATACTTGCATCTAGTTTCCCGATTTCCCTTACTGCATATCAACATATATACTCAGTTTCCTTTTTTGCATTGCATTCGAATCAAGGCTAGAATATATTGCTTTCATTTACCTTAGTCATTCAATTTCATTTAACTTAGTTAATTTCGAGTTTGCATACCATATATTAAAAAAAAAAGAATCAGTAGCATTTCATGAACCCATATTTTCCATAATTGGAACTTGTTTGCATATTCCCCCTAGTCGGTCCATTGTCTTTATAAGTTGCATCCTTGCTTGTTTTAAATTGTAATCGGATACTAATTACTTGAGACATCTCCATTTCCCATATTTTCACTTGTTCTTGAAGTTTTCTCTCAGGATAAGCAATGGGAGACACCAACTCCTCATCAACTGATGCCGCAACCATAGCCCAACTCCTAGCTGCTATGCAAACCATCAGTGAGAGAATGAATCGGTTGGAACAGAACCAACAAGCTCATGCCAATAACTAATGAACCCCTGGTGAGGAGATCCTTTTGTCCCTGATTCTTTTGAAGGAAGATCTGATGGTTTGAGAGAGATCTGGGCTGATTTTGATGATGATGGGTGGATTGATTGGATGATCTTCAGAAATGATCTATGAACTGATCAGATCTTGTGTAGATGTGTCTAAGATCAAGAGAATGAACTTTGTTTGTGATCAAAGACAAGTTTTGCTTGCAGAGAATGAACTCTTAGCAATCAGTGTTCATGGATGAACAAGGGATTCACAGATTTAGAGAGAATTTTGATAAAAAGGTGAATCTCTATGATTCTGGTTGTGCCTACACTTATATAGGTTACAAAAGATGTGTTAACCAAAAGACAAGTGCAGAAAACAAGAAACTTAGAAACTAGGAATGGACCAGAATAAGGTTTTTGTTGAATGTCTCTTTGCCTGACCACGACCTTGACTTTCTTGCTGACTCCCTCTTGGTATTCTTGGTGAGAATGGGCTTGAAATTGATGCGTCCCTAGGATGCTCTTTGGTTGATGGGAATGGATAGATCCTTGCAAGAACGAATCAGAGACTCAGGTCCTTCAAGGCGTGTGGATTGAATGGTGACACAAGAGGGATGAATGATCTCTTGATACTCCTAGATGAATGGTTTGGATATTACACACCAAACTAAACACCCTTAGGCTCTGGATATGACACACCAGAACTCGGCACACTTCTTTTAGAGAGAGAGAGCCGCAAAAGATGAATGTAACTTGTTTAATAAAAGACTGGATGATTACAAGAGGGTGTTGAGACCTCTTTAAATAAGAAACCAGAGACATGCCTCTAGGGTTTCGACAATGAACCCAAAAAAGGAAAGAAATAAAACTATAGTCTAAGTTTAACATAAGTTTAGAATGAAATAAAAATGGAACTTCATGTAGTCTTGGACCGAGATAGGACTTAGGTGATGTGTAGACAAGTTGTGGCCTCGTTAAAAACCTCCCTCCTGGAAAACCTCGTGGGACAAAACCAAAAGCAAGGAAAAGAGCACACACCCCATGTCTTGCCTAGACACTAACTCAGCTTGATGTAGAGATGGCTTGAATGGTGATCAAGACATCTCGGATCAGACCTTGTCCAAGACCTTCTTGTTGTGGATGTGAAGTGAGTAATCCAACAACATTCTCCTTAAGCTTTTTGACTCTGGAACGAGTCATGGGACCTTTAGGAATGGCTAGAGCATCATCACCAAGTTGTTGATGCAATGTGGCTTCATGTGGCTCATCTAGACTCTCCTTGTTCTCCTTAGTGATCCGGTCCATGATCACATCAAATGCACTCTTAAATGTTGCATCCTCAAGCTCCTCAGGTTCAGGTTCATGCTTCCATTCTTTGGTGCTTTCCAGGATCACATCATCCCCTCCCTCTTCAAAAAGATTTGTCCTCAAATCTGTTTTACCTACAATAGAGGGGACCAAGTCAGTAACTTTGAAGTTTAAAATCAGATTACACTTACCTTGCAAGCCTCTTTGATAGGCATTGTTGCTGACTGGTTTGGATATGTAGAAGGCACTAATCCATTTAGTTCCTGATTCATTACTTAAACCTGACATGTTGAAACAAAGCAAGTTAGCACGTGAAAGTTTATCAAAGAGTAATAATCTTATCCCAAATTGGTTTTTGCTCGGTTTTGGCTCGTGTGCTGCTTCTGGTGGTGCTTCTTTGATGAGGATGAAGCTAGTGACGTCCTGGTGCTTATCCTGATCCAAATAAGGTGGCTTGAACCGCTTGTCTTCCACATGCTTGTTCTTTCTTCTTGTATGCTTCCAAGCTTCATCATAATCTGCACATGGCTCTTTTGACAAAAACAAGTGCATCATATCTGTGTAATGGATAAAAGAACTCTTGAAAACATGATCACTTACCTTAGCATGCTCACCTGGTCGCCATATATAGGATTGAGATGTTTTAAACTCAGAAAAGTTCAAAGATAGCCAATACAGGATCACCCGATTTGTAGAACCCATAACTCTTTCATCTGAGAAGATTTGGACGTGATTCCAAATCGACGTGAGACCCTGATGAGTTAAGTTTCCATGGCAGTCGATTTTAATGGTTAACTCCTTGTGGTTGTTGAGATATGACCCTCGGACTGTCCCTATGTCAAGGCTGGCGGCTAGACAGTTTCCAAGGTTTGATGGTTGCATCATCAACTTAGCCAACAACCCATTCTTGATACTCTGATCATTATCATAGCTTCTCTTTTCGAAAATGGTAGATCTCAAAACAGTTTGACCTGTACTCACAGCAAGCAAATCAGGCTTCATGTTTTTCTTTGAGTTTAGATAGTTACCCCGGGTTGGTTTCTTTGGAGATTGTTGTAGACTAAGTTTATCTGGTGGTTTCTCTTTGATTTGAGAAGAAAACATGAGTTCTTCTCCTGCTCCAGTAATCACTTCACCATTGACTCTAGTGAATTCTTCATCTCCATTTAAATTTTGATAATCTTTGCATTGGTACTGAAGTTGCTGCATATCTGGTGGCTTCCATATCTTGATATGGTCAAGATGCAAGTCTTTTTGATCAACTTCAAACTCCTTATGACCCCAACTTGTTCTAGCACGAACAGAGCACTCTCCAAGGGTGATAATCTTGTGGAAATATTCTCCAGGTCTCCACGAGTAGGTCTGTAACCTTCCAGCACAATCAGACATAAGTTCCTCTTGGGAAAGATCCAAACCGGCATGTTTTGCAAAACTAGCAATATCTTGATGATCAGAAGGCCATTTTCTGCGTTGTCTGGTTTGTTGGATCCGTGACTGATTTGGCTTCATTCTCCAGTTGGTTTCATAGTGAAACTATTGCTGAGCTGAGACGTGCAACCCCTTATCTTCAAAGGATGAGAAATCTACAAAATCCAATGTTGGTGCAGCTGAACTCTTCTTAACCTGTTTGATCTTGTTCTTCTGATTCAAGACCTCTCCTCCAGGCTCAAATACAACATGTCTCGTGTCCAAGTCGTGTCTTGATAGTTCCACTTCTGTACCAAACAAAAGGAGTGAACAGAAAAGTACCTAAGAAGGTCCTTTGGAGATCACATGGATCAAAGACAATTAGTTTTCATTCTATGAGCTCTCTGAGGTTCCTTGGGTGTCTTCTCTGCTACTATGTGTTGTGTTAAAGGGACCATGACGTTCTGAACAGGCCGTTCTTCTTTATGAAAGATATGGGAGGTTACTTTGTCTTGATCTTCTTGGATAGGCGCAACTGGTGCTGGTTCTTGTTGCTGTGTTTCAAAGGATGGACGTGCTTTGTTGGTCCGTTTGATTTGCTTCTCCACATTCATCATTACTTGTAACAATGCCTCCTTATCCTTTTCACTGAATAAACAGAATTGTTTATCTTCTTTAAATGGCTTAGAGACTGTCTTCTTCTTGCTGTAACAGATTGGTTCCTTTCCATCAAGACTTTCAATCTCCTTCTCCCACTCAGCTTTGCCATGGAATGGGGGTATCTTGATCTTCAAACCAGCAAGCTCATCTCCCTGGTTCATCCCTCTCTTGTGGACACGCCTATGTCTTCTTGAGGATGAACTGAGGTGCTCATACTCATTGTCAGTCTCATTATAACCATAATGTTCTTGGCGAGTTGCATGAGGTCTCTCCTCTCTCCTCTCTCTTTCTCTCCTAGTCTCTCGGTTTGGTACTTGGCTAGTATCTCTCCTGATGTCTTCTCTAAGCTCTCTCCTGATGTCATTGAGGTTGGTCCTCATCATCTCGGCCATGGTTGCTACCATGTTTTGGTTAAGTTGAGCCGACATAGCCTCCATGAGATACTTGTCCTTCCTGGCGAGTGAAGCTTCTTCTTCAGACTCGGCTTCCATGCTTCCTGCACGCAAAGGTAACCAAAATAACCAGTAAAAGGTTTCTAGGGAAGAAGACAAGCAAAAAGGAAAAAGAAAACAAGCAAAAAGGAAAAGCAAACAAGCTTACAATGCAAGACAAAAGTGAAAAGGAAATCGACTAGCAAAAAGGAAAAAGATTCAAGCAAAAAGGAAACACTTCTAAGCTTTTTCCTAATCACTCCTAAGGTTTTCTAGCACCCTAATAGCCTCAATATGCTCGTGTTCAAGGTGATAGACAAGCTAAACTAATGCACAAAGTGATCGACAACAAGGTACATGCGGCTAGGGTTTTTATCTCTCTAGGGTTTTCGCATGAAACCAAAAAAGGAAAGTCTAAAATTTCTTGTCTAAACACTAATGCAGTCACGAGCAGCCCCTAAACAAAGTGGTCTAATGCTTATTCAGGATGTTATGGATGCTACACGGATGCAATAATCAAAAGCAACAAGAAATCAAACAAGAAACAAAAGCAAAGAGAGAAAGCGAGTACTTCCCAACCAAAGTTGCTCTGATACCACTTGATGCGTCCCTAGGATGCTCTTTGGTTGATGGGAATGGATAGATCCTTGCAAGAACGAATCAGAGACTCAGGTCCTTCAAGGCGTGTGGATTGAATGGTGACACAAGAGGGATGAATGATCTCTTGATACTCCTAGATGAATGGTTTGGATATTACACACCAAACTAAACACCCTTAGGCTCTGGATATGACACACCAGAACTCGGCACACTTCTTTTAGAGAGAGAGAGCCGCAAAAGATGAATGTAACTTGTTTAATAAAAGACTGGATGATTACAAGAGGGTGTTGAGACCTCTTTAAATAAGAAACCAGAGACATGCCTCTAGGGTTTCGACAATGAACCCAAAAAAGGAAAGAAATAAAACTATAGTCTAAGTTAAACATAAGTTTAGAATGAAATAAAAATGGAACTTCATGTAGTCTTGGACCGAGATAGGACTTAGGTGATGTGTAGACAAGTTGTGGCCTCGTTAAAAACCTCCCTCCTGGAAAACCTCGTGGGACAAAACCAAAAGCAAGGAAAAGAGCACACACCCCATGTCTTGCCTAGACACTAACTCAGCTTGATGTAGAGATGGCTTGAATGGTGATCAAGACATCTCGGATCAGACCTTGTCCAAGACCTTCTTGTTGTGGATGTGAAGTGAGTAATCCAACAACATTCTCCTTAAGCTTTTTGACTCTGGAACGAGTCATGGGACCTTTAGGAATGGCTGGAGCATCATCACCAAGTTGTTGATGCAATGTGGCTTCATGTGGCTCATCTAGACTCTCCTTGTTCTCCTTAGTGATCCGGTCCATGATCACATCAAATGCACTCTTAAATGTTGCATCCTCAAGCTCCTCAGGTTCAGGTTCATGCTTCCATTCTTTGGTGCTTTCCAGGATCACATCAGAAATGGACTGAACAAAGGGCTGGTCGAATTTGGCTTGAAACAAACCCATAATGAATTTGTTATGAACTCTCCATGGGCTGCAATACTTCTTCTTGGGAAACTTGATCCAAAACACATCCAAATGGTTTCTTGGACTTGAATTTCGTGGCTGATTCATCAGAAAGAGATAATGGATCCTTAACTTTGGGTTTGAACTTCTTTTGGGCTGAGAGAAACAAATCTGATCCATCTTCTTTTTTTTGGGCCAAAAATCACTTGTCCAGCTAGGTCCATGGCAGCTTCAGTGTCACTCTCATTCAACTCTAAGGTAGTGTCACTCAGATGATCCAGCTCATTTAGCTCAATCACACTCACATCAGTTGGTGTTAGCTCAGTATGCTCGCTTTTCTTCCATCATGGTTTGTCCTTTGTTTGATGATCAGCTGGCTCGGCCATGGTTACATCATCCCCTCCTCCTTTAAAATGATTTGTCCTCAAATCTCTATCTCCTACATCAAAAGGAAACAAGTAAGAGGCGAGACAAAAGATCAAGAAAATAAGCATGAAAGCAACATCAAAGTAAGTTTTTGGACAGAAACTTCCTTGGAGTTTTGAAGCCATATTCCTCAAGTACTTCCATCTCCAAATTACAGGCTCATAAGATTTGCATTTTCTATTGTTCCTTGCAACCCTCTGAGACTGATCATGCTGTTCCTGGATACTCAAAACAGAGACTAGAAATCCAGTGTCATATAGGAAAAACAGGTTCTTAATCTGATCAATAGCCAAGCATTTCTTTCTGAGAACATGTTGCACTTGTTTCAGACTTCTAAGATACATATCAAAGTAAGTATTGTAAACCAAAATTGTATCAAGGCACTCAATAACATAGAACAACTTCAATTTGTGCCTACTTTTCTCAGAATCAGAAGACAAATGATTAAGTACAAATTGAGAATCATTTAGCAAAGAATTAGCATGTTTATCAAAGAAAGTGTTATAAACCAGAATGTCATCAAAGCTCAAAACAACACAATTCTCAATCAATGATCTCAAAACATGCCAAATTTTTTCAGTTTCAAATCAGAATCAAGAATAACTTCAGTTTCAGCCCTAAGTGATTTATGTTCCTGCAACTTTCTAGGTTCGTTCAAAGCAAAACCAAATGCAGACAAATCGTCAGTGACAAGTTCCTGCCTAGAAAAACTCAGATGAAAGCCATTATCTTTAAAACAAGCAAATGAATCACAAGGTTTTCTGAAACAGAAATCAGGTTGTTGCAGGACAAGCTCTAATGTCTTTTCAAGGTGCTCACAACTTCTGTAATGTTTCATAAACTGCTCAAGACTCAAAACATGATCAAAATTGATGTCACTAACACACTGAAAACGTTTTTGATCAGAGATTTTATCAGGTTCAAACAATTTAAAAGAATTAATCATGTTATCAAAAACAAAGTTTGGAACACAAAATTCTTTTACTTTTTCCAGACCAAAACGTTTTACATCACTGGAACTAACCATAACAAACATTTCAGGAAGAGATTTAACCATATCAAGATCCTTACAGTGCTCTTGAGAGTCCAAAGAGAATGACTTAGCATCCTTTTCTGCTTCAATGTTGTTTGGCTGCTCCAACTCTTCTTCTGGTGGTAAACTCTTTTGTGCTTCTTCTGCTGAGTTTTCTTCTAAGAACTGAGATACTAAAACAAGACTACTCGGATGCACCGGTTCAAAAGAGTTTAGTTTATCACAAGAAATACTGATAGCAAGTTCAGATTGAGGAGAGAAAAGAGAAAACTCATTTTCTGCCTCAGGTTCTTTTATTACCTTCGATGGCTCTGTTTTCAGTTCTTGGACAATCTGCTCCTGCTTGCTACAACCCTTTCGATCAGCAACTTCTGAGGAAGGACGTAAGGTTGGTCTCCTTTGCTGGTCTGTTACAAAATCTTGCAGTACTTGTTGTGCAATCTTTTTGAAATCATCTTGAAACTGTTGGCTGTCCAAATAATCAAGTGCTGCTGGTTGTTTTTGTGACTTCTTTATGGGATCACGACCATAGAAAGCTCCTGTCTCTTCTCTGGCATGTCTAGGACGTTCTCTGCTCCTCCTAGTTGGTTCCCCTTGCCTCACTGGTCGTGCCTTTTCCTGCACAGAATCAGAATGGTTAAAACCCAATTTTTCTTTTCTCATCAAATTCTGTCTTTTTTCAAGCAAACTCTTTGTGGAAGAACTGAATTGATCATGATGTGTGCTCCTCCTGCTAAGCCTTTCCAGTGACCTCCTAGAATGTATCCTTTCATGCTCATAACCAGACTCATCAATAGCATAAGAATCTCTTTTTCTCATAGATTTTTCTCTTCTTTTCAAGGCTGCTTTTGTTGCAGAGTCAAACAGGTTGTATCTCATGACATTCCAAGCTTGACTTGTTCCACATGGTCAAGCTTGAGGGGGAGTGTTGTTCTGAGTAAATGAAGAAGAGGATGAGTGCACTTAGTCTAAGGAATGAGATCAAGGAGGAGTTGGTGCAAAGTTAGGGCAAGTGTACGGACAGTACGGACAGTACGGCCGACTGTACGGACCACTTGACCCAAACTCACTTTTACTAAACCAAGAAGACATTTTGGTGATGTGCAAAACTAGGGCGAGTTGTACGGATGGTACCTGACCGTACACACCTTTATCCGTACAAGGCAAAGGAGTTAACTTGGGTGGCAAGGAGAAAGGAAGGCAAGGTAAAAGAGTGCAAAGGTAAAGGAGAGGTTAACTTGATGGTCACTCGGTAAAAGAAGAAGGAGACTCGCCGGATAAGGCTTGACCAAGACAGGCTGGCTCATGCTGGAAGGGAGAAGGGATCTAGTCAAGATGCCAAAGGCATCAAGCCCTCTCAGCCAAGCGTTCAAACCAGGCGCGCCTTTCTTCCTTAGTGTGTCCACGTTACCCCATTACTCACCATACTCTCTTATGACCGTTTGTGGATTAGATTAAGTCCTCTACTCTATATATTGTAACTTATGCTCAGAGTAATAAATAAAGCAAACATTTTCGATGATACTCTCTCTCGTTCTCTCTCTCTCTCTCTATCTTCCCATTTGGTAGAAACTTGATAGTGAAGATCCATCTACTAGTCACAGCCTTTTTCCCTTTAGGCAACTCACTTTCATACCATGTCTCATTCTTTATCATTGCATTTGCTTCATCAGCCACTGAGCTTCTCCATTCTTTATCCTCCATTGCTTCCTCATAAGAACTTGGAACATGACTCTCGTCTAGGCTTGTGATGAAAGCACAATGCTCTTTTGGGATTTCAGCAAGTGAGCATACCATCTGATTAGGATGTGCTATTGCTTGTGCATTGTAGTACACCCTTGTGTTGATCCAGTTTGATGGATCCCTTCTTATCCGTGTGCTTCTTCTTAGTGGAACCTCTACTACTTGTTCTTCCTGACCTCCATGACCTTCTTCTTCAGGATCATGGTTTCCTTCACTTCCATCTTCACTTGGAACTTCACCTTGATCATGACTTCCTGAGCCTTCTTCTTGACCTTCAACCTCAGGTCCATTTCCCCCTTCATGATCATGGTTGGTTTGATCTTCAGCTTCATGAGTGTTAGGCACTCCTTGCCTTATCTGATCCTGGGTCATATTAATCCCAAGACCTTCAAGAATGATCCGGAGGCTAGTTGCCTTATCAGATGCTTGAGATAGATCCTTCAAATCATCCCAGCTCTTCTCTTCATAGTATCCTCTGGATTCCACAAACTTTACATCCCTTGACACCAGAACTCTTCTTGTCTTTGGATCAAAGCATTTGTAACCCTTCTGTGTTGTTGAGTAGCCAATAAACATTGCTCTTGTGCTTCTTGGTTCCAGTTTGCTCCTCATTTCTCCTGGTACTAGCACAAAGCACAAGCACCCAAACACTCTCATATGATGTAATACCGGCTTCTCCTTGTTCAACACCTCAAATGGCGCCTTGTCATTCAATACCCTGGTTGGTATCCTATTGATTAGGTAGCACGCAGTCATCACAGCATCACTCCAAAACCTCTTTGGAACATTTGACTGAAACATGATGGATCTAGCAACTTCCATAAGGTGTCTATTCTTCCTTTCAGCAACTCCATTTTGTTGGGGTGTGTAAGGGCAGCTTGTCTGATGAAGAATCCCATGTTGAGATAGGTGTTGCTTGAAGGCCAAGCTTGTGTACTCACCACCATTGTCAGACCTGAAAATCTTTATCTTGGCATTATAGTGGTTAGTTACATAAGCCTGGAAATTTCTAAATGCATCAAGCACCCTATCTTTAGTTTGAATGAGTGTTATCCAGGTGTATTTCGATTTTTCATCAATGAATGTTACAAAGTACTTGTAATTCTCCCTAGATAGGCAAGGGGCAGTCCATACATCAGAATGCACAAGATCAAAGCATTTCTCATATAAAGTAGTGGATTTGTGAAAGATTGTTTTACAATGCTTGCCCAAGATACATGCTTCACATTCATTATTTTTATATATGACACCTGGTAACATTAAACTTAGAGCTCTGATACCATGAGATTTTTAGAGTAGAAGAGATAAGAATGCGATATTAAGAGAAGAATGAAGAGAATCCACGCTTTAGAGATTAGGGTTCATGATGAACAAGAGAGAGAGAGAGAGAGAGAACGAGAGAGAGTATCATCGAAAATGTTTGCTTTATTTATTACTCTGAGCATAAGTTACAATATATAGAGTAGAGGACTTAATCTAATCCACAAACGGTCATAAGAGAGTATGGTGAGTAATGGGGTAACGTGGACACACTAAGGAAGAAAGGCGCGCCTGGTTTGAACGCTTGGCTGAGAGGGCTTGATGCCTATGGCATCTTGACTAGATCCCTTCTCCTTTCCAGCATGAGCCAGCCTGTCTTGGTCAAGCCTTATCCGGCGAGTCTCCTTCTTCTTTTACCGAGTGACCATCAAGTTAACCTCTCCTTTACCTTTGCACTCTTTTACCTTGCCTTCCTTTCTCCTTGCCACCCAAGTTAACTCCTTTGCCTTGTACGGATAAAGGTGTGTACGGTCAGGTACCATCCGTACAACTCGCCCTAGTTTTGCACATCACCAAAATGTCTTCTTGGTTTAGTAAAAGTGAGTTTGGGTCAAGTGGTCCGTACAGTCGGCCGTACTGTCCGTACTGTCCGTACTGTCCGTACACTTGCCCTAACTTTGCACCAACTCCTCCTTGATCTCATTCCTTAGACTAAGTGCACTCATCCTCTTCTTCATTTACTCAGAACAACAGTAATCTAACTCCTTCTCAGGACGTCTCCTGCTGAAATTGCTTCCTCCAGACATGGCTTCCTGTTAGAATCTCAACAAGAAAAATTAGCACAATATCAGATAGCCTAAGCCTCACAATCTCTCAAGTGTTTCTCTCTGATTTTTCTGTGAATCCAGTAGCTCAACAACAAACAAAGATCAAGCTTTAGAGAATAATCCCCAACCCCAAAACAGAAGAAAGAGATACAAAGATTGCAAGATTTTTGTTTGCAAGAGGCTTTACCACCAGGGCTGGATTTCTCTTCAGCCTTAGTCGGATTCCTCCTCGACTTTTCTTTGGTTTTTTTTCTTTTTATTTTCGTTTTTTTTTTCTTTTTTTTTTTTGATAATCTGGTTGGCCGTCTTGCAGATACAACAGATAGACAGAAAAGAGTGTTTGATAAAGAGAACAAAGATCAAATGATCAAAAACCCCAAAAACAGAAAGAATGTGAAAAGTCATAATCAAACCAGAGATCAAGAGCCTTCAAATCTGCTCTGATACCACTTGATGAACCCCTGGTGAGGAGATCCTTTTGTCCCTGATTCTTTTGAAGGAAGATCTGATGGTTTGAGAGAGATCTGGGCTGATTTTGATGATGATGGGTGGATTGATTGGATGATCTTCAGAAATGATCTATGAACTGATCAGATTTTGTGTAGATGTGTCTAAGATCAAGAGAATGAACTCTGTTTGTGATCAAAGACAAGTTTTGCTTGCAGAGAATGAACTCCTAGCAATCAGTGTTCATGGATGAACAAGGGATTCACAGATTTAGAGAGAATTTTGATAAAAAGGTGAATCTCTATTATTCTGGTCGTGCCTACACTTATATAGGTTACAAAAGATGTGTTAACCAAAGACAATTGCAGAAAACAAGAAACTTAGAAACTAGGAATGGACCAGAATAAGGTTTTTGTTGAATGTCTCTTTGCCTGACCACGACCTTGACTTTCTTGCTGACTCCCTCTTGGTATTCTTGGTGAGAATGGGCTTGAAATGGACTGAACAAAGGGCTGGTCGAATTTGGCTTGAAACAAACCCATAATGAATTTGTTATGAACTCTCCATGGGCTGCAATACTTCTTCTTGGGAAACTTGATCCAAAACACATCCAAATGGTTTCTTGGACTTGAATTTCGTGGCTGATTCATCAGAAAGAGATAATGGATCCTTAACTTTGGGTTTGAACTTCTTTTGGGCTGAGAGAAACAAATCTGATCCATCTTCTTTTTTTTTGGGCGAAAAATCACTTGTCCAGCTAGGTCCATGGCAGCTTCAGTGTCACTCTCATTCCACTCTAAGGTAGTGTCACTCAGATGATCCAGCTCATTTAGCTCAATCACACTCACATCAGTTGGTGTTAGCTCAGTATGCTCGCTTTTCTTCCATCCTGGTTTGTCCTTTGTTTGATGATCAGCTGGCTCGGCCATGGTTACATCTTCTTGCTTTATTCTCGTCCAACTCTCCACTTCCTTTGCTTGAAACTCACGTTGGATCACTTAGGTTGTACGGACAGCCTTGACTTCCAAGTTATCTTGAATCCTTGTTTAATCAGAACCACTTGATTTCCTCTTGCTTCTTATTGCTTCATCTCAACAAATGATTGCCCTGGCAGTGGTCATGAAAGGTCTTCCTAAGATAATGCGATTTCGAGGTTCTCGCTTGTATTTAAGTACTATGAAAACTGCAGGTACATCGCAGTTGTGAATACGTACGGGTACGTCCCCAAGTACACCTTCGGAATTCTAGTGGATCTATCAGCTAAAACGAATGTGACCCTGGTAGATTGAAACTGTGTTAGCCCAAGAGCGACTGCGACGAAATAAGGCATCAAGTTGACACTAGAGCCTAAATCGCAGAGGGATCTTTGAAATCTCTCATTGCTACATGAAATAGGGATTAAGTGGAACGGAATTGACTGGGTGGTAGAGTTGTAGAAACACCTGTTTCTTCCACTTAGCTCCATGGAACAATATGCTACTACTGAAACATGGAGGAATGAGTGGAGAGGGTGAAAGCTTTATATACTAGTGTAGGTCCCTTCTCACTTTCATAATGCAGTCCGAAACGAAAATACCGGGATCATGGAGTTTAATTGGAGTATTTCCTTGAAGAATTTCGGTCATCTCTTCAGAAACCATCATCATGCAGTGTTTCGATTCATGGCATCCTCGTGATGCTGTATCTTTCACGTATCGCTTAGTGGCATCTCAATGTTTACTTTGTCAAACGCTTTCTTGCATATTGATTTTTCTAGTTGCTTCTTCTTCTGCTTAGCGTTCTTTGACGGAAAAGGGGCTTTCTCTTGATAGACCCTTGTCTTAACCGTTTCGACTGATTCTGGATCAGAGAGTCGATCAGTTTTTTCTTCAGGGCGCTGCTCGATTTTCGGTAAGGGTTGTCGATCGATGTCTAATAAGGGATGTCGATCGATGTCTCCCACGTCTATGTTATTTCCCTTAGGTTTTATAATCGATTCTTAAAAGTCTTCATTTTGGTCTAATGCTTCAATTTCAGGAAGGATTTCAGGATATTTTCGTAAATTTTGAGCGGGATGGGATGCGATTTTTCTTTTTCATTTCTCAAGATTTTCTTGAATTCATCGATGGTGATGCTCTCTTTAATGCCAGGGGTAAGTGTTCGACCGCTTCGCAAAGCTACGACACTGCAATGGCTCCTGGATTTAGCAACAACTTTACAAGGTAAGAAGCCCTCCTCTCTCCTAATGGACATAGCGTTGCTTGCCACTTGGTTGTCGATTCTCTTAATGTGTTCGCTCAGAGTGTCAAATTTTTTAGTCATCTCTGAGTATATCAGGTTTAATTTTTCACTAAGTTCGGCAACTATTCTACGGTTTCCAGTGAAGACTTGGCTCATTTTTGACTTTGAACATCTTTCGTATATGTTCACAGTAGTGTCGTAGTTGCTCGTGAAATTGCTAGCGCTTTTCGTAAATCGTTGATCGTTCAGGTTCATCACATCAAAGAACTCAACTTGTTTTTTGAAGTTGGAAGTGACAGCATTGTCCTCACCGTAAAGTTGAGATAAGGTATCTCCGTGCAGAAAGGTTGCAACTGATGCAAGAGTTTTTCTAACTCGGATCGAATGTTTCTCCTCTGCGAACAATGGTGGTTCCTCCCTTTCAGTGTCTCTCTTTTCGAAAGCTCTACCTAAGGCTATGTTTTCTATTAGTCTTTTAGCGCTTGCAGCGCTTCAGGTGCCGAAGAACCCCTCGCTGGCTGTATCAAGGATGGTTTGATAGTCTAGGTTTAGTCCTCTACAGCAAGTGTTGATGAGTTGCGGTTCTAAGAATCCATGGTGTGGGTATGAAAGTTGGTAGCTTTTGAACCTTTTCCAGGAGTTTTTAAAATATTCGCGGCAACCTTTAGCGAAAGTGGATATTTCCCTTCTTGCTTCCCAGTATCTCTCCTCATCAAAGAAGTGGTTGATCATGGCGCTTCTAATATGGGCCCAACAAGTCAGGGATGCTGGTGGTAGCTGGCTCAGCCACCTCCTAGCGTCACCTTCTAGAGAGAAAGGAAAAAGTTTGCAGGGATTAAAATCGTCATTCACCATGTCTTCTAGCATCTCGATGTGATCGTTGGGGTGTTCAGTGGGAAAACATTGAACTGATTTTTTCGCGCCATAATCAGGAAATCAATATCAAGTTCAGACCTGTTGGAATAGGTTCTGCTGGGATTTAGGTATTCGAGCATTGGCAATTCATGTTTTACCTCATTCTTTGGAGATTTAGTGATTTGATTGGAGATTGCAGCTCCCTTAAAATTAATTAGTTGGCTTGCTTCATTGATTTTATTGTTCATTGGTTCTATCAAGGCTACTTTCTTATTATCAGAATCAGTGAAGGCGTACATACCTTCTCCCGGCTGATCGGTATCGATCGATGGCGATGGACGGGTGTCGCCTGACAGTAGTGGACTAATGTCGATCGATTCCAGATGAACTCCGTCAATCGATGGTTGTTGTCCAGAATCCATATCTCTCCTTTAACTATATGTGTCATAAGGTTTAGGGAAAAATAATTTAGCAAACAGTAACGTAAAAATCTAGACAATATTCTAAATGAAATCTAATGTCAATAGGAAAGAATCCCCGGCAACGGCGCCAGATTTGATGTGGGGTTTATTTTTACTTTCAAATTAACCATATATTCCCACTTTACTCTCTAAATTAAGAGGTTCAGTGTAGTACTTAGGGATCAAATCCACAGACACTCTAAGATTGCGCAATAGATTTATTGTTTTCAAATTAAAGCTAGATGAATTATGACAATAACAATTAAAGTGATTTTAAGATTGATTTGGTTTAGAAGGATTTAAATTTAGAAATTAGACTTAGGGGAAATTCTCAGGTAGATTTAGATAATGCAAACTAATAGATTGCTAGGGTTATATTAAGCATCGTTCAGAATTCAAACCTTAGGGTTTAGGAGATCATTCTCGCGCATCTCGACTGAGCGTCGATCGATGGCAATAATACGGCATCGATCGATGCTCATTCTAAACAGTACTGGTTTCGCAATTTGCTTAATTCTCTAAACTTCTAGTTCAACTCTCATTTGTTACTAATTATTTAGATTGTTTAAGATAGATTCCAGGTTATAACCAGGCTCTCGCTTGTGCCATAGAACCTTAATTTCTAAGATTGAGGTGATCAAATTCAACTTAACATTAAGAGCAACTTAAACAAAGAACCACGAAGATTACCCTGACAATTTCTATAAAATAAGCAATACATTACTACCAATGAATAATCCTAAATATAATAGAGAACTACTCAAACATATCAATAAAGAACAAGTATAAATTCTGAATAAATTGCATAGAATAAACTGATTAAAAAGATAAAAAGTTCAAGATCTTCTCTGTAACGATGAGCAGATCTTTCTCTTCATTAGAAGTATCAATGTGTTCTAACTCTAAACCTCTAGTGTAACTTTTGCGGCTACTCAGTTTCTGGTCCTAATAGCTTCTTAGTGCTTTTTCAGCTTAGGGTTTAACAAAGATAGAAAACCCTAATTAATAGTGTAAATTTCGGCCAGAGACTTGTCTTGCAATTAATGAAACTTCTGGGTAAAACTTGTAATTTCTCAATCTTTCTGCCGACTTCACCGTCGATCGACGCAGTCAATCGATGGTCCATTCATAAATTTGAGTCCGACTTTGCTCCAAAATAGTCCAAAGCTCGAATTGCTTCCAATAAGTACCTAGACTTGTAAATATTCCAAAACAATACCAAATGCATATAAAAGACTCTAAATATACTATATATCATAGGTAAAATAGGTAAAATTCATAGTATATCAAGCGTCGATCGACAACGATCCATGCAGTATTAGTTGCTACGTATTAATGACTAACGTCGATCAACTCATAGACGGGAGCACCGAATGACGGAGAGATAGCGGTATCGATCGACAATGCGACCTGACCATCGATCGAAATATGAGAAAATCAGTTCGACTGCAAAGCATCAATTCGAGTTTGATTGTGAGTCCAACCGTAATGGTTTCAGAACAAAATACATACATGTCTAAAGCTATGGATCTTGATAGAGAAGATGAAGGACACTCCAAGAGGAAGCAAAAGATCCCCAAACATCAAGGCAAAGAAGCCAATGAAAAAGAGATTCCTACTTTTGATGAAGCTTATTATACTCATAGATTGTGGATGTTTTTCAAGGAAACAAGGGAGACAAATGATGATATAGAGATCACGTTCAATCATCTCAGAGAGAAGATGAAGTAGGGGACTTGTCTGAGGAAGAAGAGTGATCTTGGGAAGTTTGTAGTCCCATGCTTCATCAAGGGCAATGAATATCCCAATGCCTTATGTGATACTGGATCATCAGTGAGCAATTTGCCAAGGACTATGGCAGAGGAGCTGAACCCGAAAATGGAACCCTACAATGATTCTTTCACATTTGTAGGCTGCTCAAAAGTGAACTCATGAGGGATGGTAAAAGATATTCCAGTGCATATTAACAACACCCTAGTCCCAGTTGACTTCCATGTGATGGACATCATGATAGATTGGAACTCTTCACTACTACTTGGGAGATGGCCACTGTGGGAGCTATCTGCGACATGAATTTAAACAAGTTGTATCTATCTCTAATTGATCCAAATATTTTTATGAACCTGTTAAGAATAAGAACAAAGCTTCTCTGATTTAATCGTGTAATGATGCAGAGCTTGTGGCCACATGCTTATGCGATTATAAGTTCAATAAAGAGTCGGAAGATGGAGCATCGAGTGGTACCCAACCCAGACAATCGATCAACGCGTTTTCAGAAATCGGTGGACACCCACCCTTTGCTACCGATCGATCATCCTACTTCAGAACCGATCAACACCTACCATGCATATATCGAATAAAACCCAGCCTACCTCGAGTACGACGAAGATTACAAAGAAGAATAGATAATCGATTACCATGGTATTTGATACTCCTAGATTCGGACAAGATCACTCAATCAGACTAAGGGGATATGAACTCGCCAAAGGGAGAACAGGTGGATCGATTGGTGACACAAAGGGATGCGGAAGGCCCAATGATACTACCAGACTTCGATCGTTCCCAGGTGTGACGCACCGGTCCAACAAAGGAATGTTCAAAACTTGGAGATAACCTCACCAAGAAACTAAGAAGTGTTCAAAACAAAGAAAAAAGAGTTAAACTCATAAAAAAGGGAATACAATCTATGATTTATTCCATGGTCGAAATTACATACTTATAGAGTTTGTAGTGAAAGAGAAATAAAGAAAACACTAAACAACATACATAGAAATGCAATCTTTGACTAGAAAATTATTAATGAGTCAAAGGCACGAAATTTGATGATGACTGGTCAAGGTGACCCTTTGGCTACATGTGCAGGTTCATCCGAACCAGTCGGGTCCACGAAGGTAAGGATTAGGTCGCACGCGGGACGATCTGAACGGCCTGAATTCGCGAGAACTGAGAATCACCTGATTTGGAAATGGCATAACTCCTTCTTCTGAACTCCATTTGAGATGATTCTTGTCCTAGGAGCTCTGTAATTGAGCTGAACACATTATCCAAGTGATTTAATGCATATAATCCTCGTGGTTTGGAAGATATGAGTCAAACAATGAACATATATCATTACTGCTTTCCATGATATCTTCAAGGTTAATTGATCGTTGCTTCCACTTAGTAAATCTTTCCTTTTTTCCAAGTTAGCTTCTGGCTTGAAAATTGGTATTATATTTTCGAATTGGTCGGGAAAGAATGGCTGAAGGTTGATCAGTTCGGTCATTAGGTCGTGGTTCCAACCTTAGGTCATTTTTGGATGCACGCGGGTTGATTCTATACATGGCTCGGTCTGTGTACACGGCTTGGTCAGTGTACACGTCTTGGTCAGTGTACACGGCTTGGTCAGATGGGTGAACCTCGGTTAGGTCGAGCTGGTTGACAAGATCGCCATCTTGGTCCATGTCCATGATCGACGTAGGTCGGTGCTCGAACCGGGGCACATCATTGCCTCCCTCTTCAAAAGGATTTGATCTCAAATCCATTTTACCTGAAACAAAAGAAAATGAATCAGATAAAAAGAATTTAAAAAACAAGTAAAATTCAATGAAGGATAAATTATTTCCTTGGAGTTTTGAATTTCTTTTCCTCAAGTATTTCGAGTTCCATGTTCCAAGAACACAAGTGTGGTGTCGTCCTCCTCTGCTTGCTTCCAACTGAAACTGATCCTTTATATCCTGCACTTTCAAAACAACTAGAGAAACAATATTAAATCTGTGAAAGAAATAATCAAAGGGTTTCTCTATCCTTAAGACATCAAAAACATGATCCAAGCTCTTAGGATCATCATCAAGCACGTGGGCAAGCATCTAGCAAGTAAACTGATCGCCAGAGGTTGGTTTACTAATTTTAAAATCAGGCACAGCTGTGAAAATGTTAGGAAAAGAATGAGACAGTGCCAATTTCGAAACATTCTCATCATGAACGAAATCAAAATGATTCTTTGATCTAAGCAATTTTGGTTCATGATATTTCCTACACTAAATCTCTTTCAAAGTACAGCTTAATGAAAACAATTCATGAAAAGGTTTAAGCAAGACGTTTTTCAACCAAGTAAAGATGTGTTTTCGCTTAGAAACTCTCGAATTTAAAACATCCTCATGAAGAACAAAGACAATCAACCCATGATCCTTACAGTGCTTTTGGTTTTGACAGGAGGTTGACTGAGGAATCATCTTTGGTTCATTGAGGATCACCAGCTCCAACTGTTTTTCTTGTGGTGAACTCTTTGCTGCCTCTTTTGTTGGGTTTTCTTTCAATTCACCAAAATGAAAAGAAGGAAGAAAACACTCAAGATACATGGGCACGTCAAAGGTAACCTGATTCCTGCTATGAAACTTAACAGATTCATCACCACAAATAAATTTAGAAGTTTTAGAATTACCTCCGAGTGCTTGGCTATGTGATGAAAACTGTATTGTCTTTAGTCTGGCCGGTTTTGGTGGATGGATCATATCTTCTTAATTCCATTGCCATTTCTCCTGGTTTCGGTCTTTCTGGAAATCTGAGAGATTCATCTTGATTCCTATGATCGGATTTGGCTCAGGCCGCTTCTTTCTTGGGCCTGAATCTCCTTTAGAAGTCTGGTATTCACGGATAGATGGATTGGAGAACCTCCGGTTTGGAAAATTCATAACTCCTTCCTCCGTGAAGCTTTTCATGTGCTTTCAAGCCTTAGTGAATCCTTGATGAGTTGGCCTTCCAGGAAAATTTGATTCACAACAACATGCCCTCTGAATGTTGAGATATTCTCCTTGGATGAACCTCTATCTCCAAGGTAGCCGGATTGGACAACAATGCATCTCCAAATCTCAGCCTGTTGGGCATGTTCAATGCTCTCATTTCTCAGAGGCTGAAACTGTCTTTCCTAGACACTCAAAACAGACACTAAAAGACCAGGATCATATGTGCAAGACAAGTACTTGTTCAAATCAAAAATCAAGATCTCTTTTCCAAGGACAAGTAGCACACATTTCAGCCTTCCAAGATGCACATCAAAGTAGACATTATAGACCAGAATGGTGTCAAGGCATGCAACAGTGTGAATCGACTAACATTGATCAATGACAAAATAAACACAATTATCACAAAATTATCTAAGAAGAATGCCAAGTTTTTATGCAGTTTTAGACACACAAGATTCAGCTTGCAAAACAGCATATCACAAATATTAAGAATCACAAAAATCAGTTTCAGTTTCAAGTGATTTCTGGTTTCCAAGCAACTTCTTAATCAAAATTCGCGTCCACAGGCGGAAGAGGATGCAAAACAAATCATTACAGTGAGACAGTGCATGTATATATGAACTTACAGATCAAAAACCAGTTTCATTGTTTGAAAACTAGATAACGAGTTTCTAGGCTACACACACTCAGTTTGTTTGCTGAGTCCAAATCAAGATCAATTGGACTTTTGAAGAGGATGAAACACTTTGTTATGTTCCAAGAGCTGATCAACCTCAAAATATTTCCAGAAATGATTCCATTGACATTTTGAAAACGTGGTTGATCAAGAAAGTTCATCAGTTTTAAAAATTTTAAATAGATTAATCCATGTTTTTCAAAAACAGATTTTTGAAATTACAAAATTCTTTCTTCTTGTTAAGACCCAAAACGAGTCACATCAATGAAGAAATGATCTTGACAAAAAACATGTCAGGCAGAGGAATTAAACAAATCCAGAGTTTCTCATCAGTTCATTTGAAGATTCAGGAGACAACAGGGGCAGGAGACTATGCCGGGATTGCAAAGCATAGAGTTGGACTCTAGCGATGGATGTGATGCTTGTTGCTTCTTCATCAAGAAGACTGGACCAGGTTCGTCTTCCTCTTCAAAGATGGGATCCTAGACCATCATCCAAGGGTCTGCCTAGTGTCAAGACGTGGTCCTTTTTGATGTGGGTAGTCCAATGCTCTTCCTTCAAAAACCTGTGAAAAACTAGAACTAAGGACTACTCGGATACTCCGCGTTCAAAAACAGGTTAGTCCATGAGTCTCTTCATGTTTATAAGATCATCATACCTTAAGGATTCAGCGCTTCTTGGATAGATATAATCGTTTACTCCATTACATCAGATCCTCATCATTTTATAGGTATATTGAATATTTCTAAATAGAATTGTGCCGACATATTTTAAGAATTGCATACTCAACCTCGATATGATACGGCGAGGGTATTCCCAGTGTAGAAGAATCATGTGTGTGTAGTAAACAAACCAGTATTGAAAAAGCCCATCTGAGAACCACCAAATCTCAATTTAGATCCGTATAGAGGCTGCGTTGTGCAGAATTTTACCTATGGGTTTTTCCTGAGAATATATTGGATGGCGTTCAGCTACAGCGTGCACGTGTGGAGCGTGCGATTTACTTGTTGGATCCTTTACTACGTCTTTGCAGCTGCTTTCACCATCCCTCCTGACAAGGCTGTCACTAAAACTCTTGGACTTTCAGGGGACTGATTGTAAAGCCTTGCTTTGAACAGCTTCATCTGTTGGACGGTTTTTTAGACTGTTCCTTGCACACCTCTGGTTAGGCTTCTTCATGTGGGTCTTCTCTAGGGTTGACCTTTCGCTGGACAGTAAACAAAACTCATCAAAAATATTCAAGGATTTTGAGATGAAGATTTAAAGTAGAGCTTGTCGTTGGAAAATTTCTCTTTGCTAGCTGCTCCGTTGAGAACGCACCAAGACATCTTCATCCTGAAAACATCTCAAACACCAAAAGGTTGCAGACTAACAAATCTTCCAATCTTGTCTAGGTGTTTTAATCTTCTCTCATTCAACTGTTTCACTCGGAAGTTTAGATGGTCACTCAGGATGGTTTCTTCTCCAAAGTTCTAAGAGAATACAGACCCAAGTTTCCAATGGCGGTTCTCCAAGCAAACAAACAATGAATGAGATAGGAGATGAAAAAAAAATTTGATTTGGATCTGCTTTAACCCTCTCAAAGGCCGATTTCTCCTCGGGTCAGCAGGCTTTTTCTCTTCCACCACCAAACCCAACATTCAAACTTTTTTGAAATCTTTTGAACAACTTTTTTTTTTTCTTTTTTTTCCTATAGTGGATGGTAATGACGAGGCGCCAAATTTCAGCATCAGAAGTAAAAGCAATGTTGCGAACGAAATTAAAATGGAAGATGGAGAAGAAATGGATCAGAGGATACCGATTGAGTGGCTTTTGATTACCACTTGATGAAGTCCTAGAACTTGCGACAGGGATCACTCAAACGGTTTTCAGAAACGCTAATATTTGATTCTCGCTAATGGAGAAATATTGGATCGCAGGGGTGACACAAGCAGCGGGCGCGGAATCACTTTTTGATACTTACCGAGTTCGACTGTTGCTTGATGTGATGCACAA